>PVJA010035289.1:0-13208 GCA_004027025.1 Myocastor coypus
GCGGGGGGGTGGGGGTGGGGGTGGGGGGTGGGGGGTGGGGGGGCCCTCTAACCCAGAGCCGCGCAGCTAGCCTCGGCCGTGTGGAAATATCGACGTTTTTCCTCTTCCTCTAAAGCCACCATCCACCCATAACATTATATATCGCTGACAATATGCAGCAGAGCTGCTTAAACAAATTTCCTCATGTCTCTAACCCTTACAATGACTGCCGCGAAACAGTTACACAAACGTCATGTTATTATCAAGCTGAAGAGGCCGCTACAAAGAAGATGGCCAACCCTGGCGGCTGAGCAGCAGCGCGTCCTCAGGAGTGCTTAGGTTCTTCTGAGGCCTGACTACAGATTTGGCTTAACCGAAATCCAGTTTAGGTGATCTGACTTTCAAAAACGTCTCCAGAAAGACCCCAAAGGCCTGTAAACATGCACAGTTCCACAGCATTGTTTCAGTTAGCACCATTAGCTTCTGAAAGACCACCGATTTACATATTGAAACTCTGAATCACCCAGAAAGGTGTTTACACATGATCTCCTCACTTTCCAAAATAATAAAAAAAAGAGAGAATGAAGCCAAAATAATGTTTTATTAAGCTAGTGGTATAAGCACAGTTCCTATTTTATTCTTCTTTGCAACTTACTGAGTATTTCTGTGCTAAAAGTATTGAGCTAGGAAGGAGGAAGGGAAGAAAGGAGGGGAAAATAAAACAGGCAGCCTGGGCCAGCCAGATGGCTCTAAAGCGCTTGCTCAGGCAAGCTTAGGCCGGCACAAGGGACCATAGTTCAATCCTGGGCACCACATGCCACACCAGCTCCGCCGTGAGAGAGAGAGAGAGAGAGAGAGAGAGAGAGAGAGAGCGGGAAGCAGACTGAGGGAGCTAGAGGTTCCTCATCCACACAACCACGGCCACAAGAACCCAAGCCAGAACCCACGGCTGAGCAGGTGCAGCTTGCTGTTGGCATCTACCATCACCCCGCACCGCCGCTTCACCCAATGCCAGGTCCAGCTAAGCTACAGTGTTCACTGCACATCACTGCCCAAGAGCCCATAGTTGTACCAAATCAAATCAGCAGCCTAGTGCAAATTTATCTGAGGACATCCTTTGACAATACCCAAAGAAAGATCCAACAAAATCAGAGGGCAATCTATCTATCTATCTATCTATCTATCTATCTATCTATCTATCTATCTATCTATCTATATATATATCTGTAGAAGAAAGTAAATATTTTAGAAACCTTTACCTGAGAAGCAGGAACACAGGGAGTAGAATAAAACCAAGAAGCTAACGGCAAGCATGAAAACCAAAGATTACTGGCTAGTATTCTTGGTCACTTAGCCTTGGGCTACTGAGTTCCAACACTGTGGTAGTGATAATCTGTGGCTAGTACCCTAGTAGTACCAGAGGTGGCTAGGAAGACACTGACTGGGATAACTAGGCTATAAGTTATTTACCCTTTCCATACTTTGAGCTTTTCATCTACAAAATAAGCATGTTGACTACAAAATCGGCCAAGTGATCAATACTCTAATATTATGATCCAACCTTCATTCTTAGACATCTTGAGAAACAAATCCAAGAAATGAAAATCTAACCCAAAACACCACCCTTTCCCTGACTTTGCAATGTGTACTATACCTGGGCGCTAAGAGACACAAACTGGTACTTTTCAAACTTAGTCAGGTGCCAAATTCTCCTGAGAACATCAACTTAGATTCCTAGGACTCTTTCTAGACTTTCTGCATAAAAATATCTGGTCTGGCCAGGCGTGGTGGCTCACGCCTGTAATCCCAGCACTCGGGAGGCTGAGGCAGCAGTATCGGTGAGAGTTTGAGACTAGCCTGGGCTACAAAACTGAGCTCAAGGCCAGCCTGAACTGTACAGCGAGACCCTGTCTCAAAAAGACAAAAAAAAAAAAAAAAAAAAAATCTGGTCTGGAATTTTCTGTGAAGTATTTCTACAAAACATCTCTAAATGCTAGGCTGTACAGCTAGATACAGACATCACCACCCCATGTGGCGAGTCAATGACCCAACCTCCTCAGGACCTGGAAATATTAAAAAAGCAAACAGGCCTGGGTGTCGCAGTGAACGATGGAGATTTTCTTCATCCTTCACGTTAAATAGATCTTTCACGTGACCAATACATTTTTGAAATACACCTCTGATCCAAATGTGAGTATGAAGAATGAGAAACGAAATTAGAAACTCTGCTCAAGTCAATAAATAAATCATGCCTCGGGAAGGTACAGCTTCTCACAGTTACTGACATTAAAACAGAAAAGAAAAAGAGGCGCACTCGGAAAGATGCATGCTCGTGAGCCCGGCCCATCACCGCTCCTACCTCAGCTGCCACACCGAACCACACTGCTAAGTCAAAACAACCATAATTAGCAATAATGTCTTGTATATTTCAGAAGTGCTAGAAGCAGGGCTTGAATGCTTTGCCACAAATATTTGAGATGAAAGATACGCTAATTACTGATTTGATCATCCCACAGGGTGTACACATATCAAAACAGCGCGTATCTCATGCATCTGTACAATTATTATGTGCCAAAGGAAAATAGGAAATAAAAAGTCTCAATATTATGAACGGAATCGTCCCACTTATTACTAAGAAGCGCACTCGGAGACGCCATCTACCTAGATCCAGCTCTTAAGGTGTTCCTCTGTGAGTCAGGACAGCACAGCCCAAGCAAGGCTCTCACAGCTGAAAACGGCTGTGACAGGACCAGGACGACAGCACCAGCAACGCGGCTCTCTGAAATATAAACGGAAGTTACGGGTGGACAAGCCAAGGTCTGGCTTGGTGGCTGCAGCCTTGCACAAATGGTCACACAAAAGGCCTGCCCTAGCAAATGCTTCCAGTCTCCCTTGCGTTTAAGATTTACACTTCGAAGGCGGTGTCCTCCAGCAGCGCATAGCCAAACGGGAAGGACGAAAAATGTGTAAAGAGCCCGCAGTTCAAGCATTAGCCCAGCCTAACTAGATTTCACATGGCTGCTAGGCACAGGCCCACCTATCGCCAATGGATATTCTTTCTTCTGATAAATTAAATGTGTTCAATTAATTGACTTTATAGCAGTTAGTATAGCCAATCACATGAGCATACACAACCCTACACCAGTCTGTCACTAGGAAGCAGACTATATATTTCAGTCATTTCTCTAAATAATGACAGCAAGTGAGAACTATGTTTCTAAGTTAAGCAAGAAAAGGGGGCATGAACCACCCAAAAACACAAAAATTACAACTTAAAAAAAAAGAAAGTGTTTTCCTTTCAACATCATACCAAACATTCTAATAGAAAGGTGTTGGGGTTGCTTGAGTTTTATATTTCCTATGAACCTTTAATAATCCATGGATTTGTAACTCCTGGAATAATATAAAAAACAGGAACATTATCTTCTTGTGCTTCCCAAGCCAGCTTTAGTTGGCTTATCACTAACAGCACCAACATGAAAGCAGCTTATAATCTTTTCTTTCCTCTTCAGATGTCTCTCTCTCTATAAGGCCTAAAGACAAAAGAAAAAGAGCTGCTTCATTATGGGCCACAGCAGGGGCCAAGTGGGATAGCAGATGATGCGTTCACCTGATATAAATGGAACTTCACAGCAACCTACGCTCTGGGCTTTTCTTTTTATAGTTAAAAAGTTGGAGTTCACAGAAGTTAAACAAATAACTCGAGGTCACATTGCTAGGAGGTGGGGTGTGTAGAATCAAACCCAGGTCTCACCCCAAAGCCCACGTTTCTTCTAGTCCAGCACAAGCTAGGAGCCCCCAGCCCAAGATAAGGAAGATAATGATGAACAAATAGATTTCTAATATTATCTATGCCCTGCTAATGGCTTAGCTCCATTCCTCTATTTTTTCTTCGTAATGTAATAAACCTTTCTCTGACAGATGGGTTATCTAAGAATGCCCTTGCAAAGCAAAGAATTCTGAAATTTTAAATTCAAAGAATGGAAAACATAGAAAACTTTACTGTATTATATTCATCCAGGAATATGTATCTCAATGATTAACATAGGTCCAAGCAAGAGTTGCAGAAAGCCCAGAACCTAATAGATGACTTAAATATTTATTGAAATGAATAAACTCTGTCACTTATTAATATGTGACACTGTTAGATTACAGTTTCACAAATACGTGCCAACAACTATTTCCTCAGATCCCACAGGTGCAAGAATAAATCTGTGCCATATTTCTTCCTCATAAGATGCAACCTCCTCTTTGAATTAAGAGCGCAGATGTCTTTCTAGCACCCAAGGACAGACATTCAATGAGTCTGATCTTCCGCCTGCCTGCAAATTCCATATTCAGCCAGGATTCAGGTCCCACCAATCCCTCTCGGTTCTTCTAGAACTGGGAATTGAACTCAGCACCTCCCGCTTCCCAGGCTGGTGCTGTGCCACTGAGCTAAATCCCCAGCCCTCCCCGTCTCGGCTCTGAAGGGCGGGGCCCCACCAGGACTGGTGTCTCCTCATCCATTTCACAAAACAGAAGCAGCCTCCCAGAGCCTTGGCGCTATCTTGGTAACAATCCATGCAGCAGGCTGGGGCACGGCTTCCAATCCCAAGAGGCACTGCCTTGGCAACTCGGGGCACTCGAGATTTCGTGACTGAACTGCCTCGCGTCCAACACCGTAAGCTCTGGCTCTTCCCCAGATCTTACACCTATTTACCCTTTGCAATCTGTCTCGCCCGCAAAACAAAGCTCTGGTTGCTGCCCACATCCTCCACCACGGGGCCTCTGCTAAGCAGCTCCGGTTACCTGAAAGCTTCTTTCTCTTTGCCACCCTACAAAGCAATCCTACACATCCTTTCATACCAAGTCCAAAGACCACTCCTCCTTCTCCAACCCCTGGTGACTTTCACAGCTGGGAGAGGTCACCTGAGATTACTGAATACCCCGCTTGTGCCTCTGTTCTGGAAACTAACAACTAAAGCCTACAACGGTCACACACACATCCCACGTTGCCTGCCAGCTGTGAAAGTCTAAGAGGACATACCTTCACCTCTCCCAGCACCTAACACAGCCTTTGCATACCAAGAAGTTCAAAGAGCTTCCACCTCACGATTCTTACTTTACACCATAAAGGCCTTTGTGAGGAAGAACCAGTCTCCACCTGCATTGCTCAGCGAACCTTTGGTCCAACACAAAGTTCTCACATATGGTAATTCCCCTGCATATTAAGATTAGATCACCAGGATGTGGAATAAAATACTCATTTATCAATCAAGGCAGTCTGGGCAGAGAGCGCGCGTCCTGCTGTCTGCCATCTGTCTCTCCCTCCCGGGACGCAGGCCCACACAGCGGCGGCAGCCTGCCCAGGGCTGGGCCAGGCCTCTTACTTTGCAGTAGACGATCATGTTGGGGGAGCTCTCCTCCGGGTCCGCTGGTCCCACAGCCCGCTGATCCCCGGGCCCCTGAGCCATCCTCGGTATCTTCTTGCACACTGCAGAAAGAAATGGACGGACCATTAATGCACAAATGTATGCTATTGTTATTTTTACTTATTTTTTATGTATTTGGCACAGGGTCTACAGGATCTCACTACATAGATCAGACTCGCAGTGATCCTCCTGCTTTCAGCCTCCCAAGTGCTGGCATTACAGGCACATGCCACCACACCCAGTCTACTTGCATTATTTTTAAAACATACAAAACACAGAGAACTAAGCCTATTTGGTAGGTGCCATGAACGGAAAATATGATACTCATAAATTTAACAGGGTTTTTTTTTTTTTTTTAAATAAAGGGATGGCTGTGGCCTTATTATCTACATGCCCTTTTTCTAATCCCCAGAGTTCTTAACTTTGACTCCGATGTGCTAGACTGGGAGGGTGGGTGACTAAGGATGTCACCCAGAGAATGATGAGCTATATCTTCAGCCCCTCTTTTAAAACTTTATTTTCAGATGGGGTCCTACCAAGTTGTCTGGACTGGCCTCAAACTTGTGAGCCTCCTATCTCAGCCAGTTGGCCAGCTGGGATTACAAAGGCGTACCCTCTTGCCTGACTGAATAGAGGCCCACTTGAGATCTCTCCTGAAAACAGATGGACTCCATCACTTGGACGATAATTTTTGTATCCCAAAACTCACTTTCAGATTACTTCAATGCCTTAAGACGTGAGTACTTCCAGAATTTCAAATCAAGACTACAGTGAAATGCGACTTCATACCCATTAAAATACACATTCCTATAACAAGTGTTGGCAAGGACCTGGGGTCTGAGCACCCTGGGGACCAAGGCCCCCCAGACCACGGCTGGCAGCACTGTGGAATGGTCTCAAAGCAGGAAATGCAGCGTAGTGGTTCCCCAACCAGGCACAGCCAGAATTATCCAGCTATTCCACTTCTACATACATTCTCCCCAACAATGAAGACTAATGTTCCAATGCTTACACTTGAATGTTCGCAGCAACGGGATTCAGAAGAGCCAGAAGGTGCAAACAACCCAGATGCCCATCAATGGCCGAATGGAGAAACAGAACATGGAGAGCCATGCGGTGGGGGATTACTTGTCCACAAGAAGGAGTGGCGCTCCGGCGTGGCCTCTCTGAATGAGCCTTGACACCCTGCTAAGTGAGCAAGCTAGATGGAAAGAGTCATGGATAGTGAGGGTCTTTATAAGAAGTATCCGGAACAGATAAATCTAGAAGGACAAAACAGACTGGCAGTTGCCAGTAGTCCGGGGTGGAGGGGATGGGCTAACTGCTTAACACGCCCAAGATCTTTCCGTCCTGTAGGGATGATGAACACAGTCTAGAATCAGAGAGAGGTGGGGATAGTAGGATCTTGGGAAGGTGCTGGCTGCCACTGAATCATACACTGGAAGATGGTAAATTTTTTTTTTTTTTTTTTTTTGTCTTTTTGAGACAGGGTCTCACTGTGCAGTTCAGGCTGGCCTTGAGCTCACTTTTGTAGCCCAGGCTGGTCTCGAACTCACAGCGATCCTCCTGCCTCAGCCTCCTGAGTGCTGGGATTACAGGCGTGCGCCACCACGCCCGGCCAAAGATGGTAAATTTTATCTTAGATGAATTTCACCTCCATTTAAAAAAAATGAACATATTCAGTCTGGCCTTTTTGGAGTCTGAAAAGACACCAGTGAGATCATGACGGAGAGACAGACTGTCTGAGCAATGGGTCGAGTTCAGTTCCGGCCATCACGTCACACCATCTGTGTGACCTCGCGAAAGCTGAGCGACCCACTGGGCTCCCGCTCTATTTTCCCTTTCGGATGAACACACAGAGCGTCTCTAAGTGCTCAGGTCCAGGCCAAAACCCCGACCTTCATGCTCAGGCTCATCAGGAAGTACCCCAAATGTAAGGGCCAAGGAGGACGAATGGGAAAGTGTACTCTGAAGCCGTGAGAGACCCTTCTTACAGGTGTTCTCAGGATCTAAGAGCCAGGCTGCAGCACTTAGGAGACATTCCTAGGCTTTTCATCAAAGAAACCTCAATGGATACCACACTTAACAAAAAAAAAAAAAGAGAGAGAGAGAGAGAGAGAGAGAGAGAACATTCAATTCAAAACAGAAACTCAGGAAATGTTCTATAATAAAATAAGTTGGTACAAAAGTGATTCCACAAAAGCAAATGTGGTTGGAAGTTGAGAAAGAGAGAAATTCGTCATTTATGCTAGGAGTGTAGCTGTTCAAAATATCCTACTCGAATATGTGCCGGCTTCATCATTGCTCGATTAGGATGTATTTTACAATTAGGCTGCATGAAGACACAAGGGGAGCCATTCTAGTACTTCTTGCCGCCTTTCCAGTAGCCTACACATAGAGTGCGACACGGAAACACTGGTTGCTCCTCTACCCGGTGGCTTTCAAAGCTAAACGAGCCACACGGCCTCACTTCTGAACAACTAGTTAGTTGTCCACTGCCCTCATGCAGCATATGACAGCGGGAAGAACAAGACTTGCATCGACTCCGGTGCACTTGCTCATCTACGTCACAGAGCCTTTCGGCTTTCCGCTGCTTTGTTTTAAACGAACACGTTCACTTTAACGAGCGCCTTCTCTTTCACGTAGAAACCCACGTTGTAATAGTAAGGTTGGAAATGACCTAGAAACAAGCATCTCCGGCCTCCTCGTCTTTCCTCAGCCGCCCCTCCCACCAACAGCTTTTCTGTGAGTGAGAGCAGGCTGGTGTCCCAGGGCTGGACTGGGCGCCGCGAGGTGAAGGCCGACAGCCCACGTGCAGGATTGGAGAGAGTCTCCTGGTTGCTAACATGGCTTCTATTTTCCGTCCCTCTCTCAACCCATTTTGAAACTCAGACAAGCTGTTTAATTTTTCGTGTCTACAAAGCATCGTTCCTGAGACATAACTTCCAGCATTATGTATGTCGACCAATGCTACCAAGAACCGAATGTGAAACCTGGGTAGCTTAGAATTCCCTAATTAAATTCACTGCTGACTAGAATGCCAAGGCTCATGGAACTAGGAAACTACATTTTCGTGTCTTACAGTATGCTGTAAAATTTCTTCTTTCACATGAAACACAACACAGATAAACAGTTCTTAAATCTAAGGATGAAGAAAAGCTGAAACTTTTTTATGGATAGGCAGTATGTGTATTTACTCATAGTAAATAATCCAGGGACTTTCACCATAAAATTGAAGAATGTAAATATTTTTCTGAAAATATAACAGCACTTCATTGGAAGTCAGACAGACCCATCCATATCTGAATCCAAGCCCTACGTTTAACAGCTTTGAGATCCCGAGCAAAGTATCTCTCTTCTCTATGCCTTTGCTGCCTTTATGTCACCAAGGACAATCCCAGCATCATAGAAAAGCCTCCGGGATTGGAAGACTAGATTCCCGCTGCTCCGCAACTCTCCAGGAGCCGAAATCAATCCAGTCTCTCTGGACCTCAGTTCGACATGAGCAGTAGAAACTCACCTCCATGTAGCTCCTCTGGCTCTGAGCTAGAACCACAAAACCTCACCTTCCCTCAAGGGCACCACGGGCCAGAACATTCCACGGCCTCTTCCTTTCATCATGGCTGCCAGAATGCTAGCCCACTTTCTCTACCCACAACTCCAACAAGCGGGACTTTTCAAGGAATCATGGGAGGGGTTGAGGCAGGGCAGGCCTCACCTGGCTCAGCATCCTTCTGTATAAAATGATTCATGTCACAACACTGTCACCACTGGGTTCCAGGAGCTTACCCTGGATTCTTGTTTGTTTGTTTGTTTCTTTGAGACAGGGTCTCGCTATGCAGTTCAGGCTGGCCATGAGCTCGCTTTTGTAGCCCAGGCTGGTCTCAAACTTGCACTGATCCTCCTGTCTCGGCCTCCCAAGTGCTGGGATTACAGACATGCGCCACCATGCCCAGCCTTACCCTGGATTCTTCAGGCATGTGGGAGCTGGAAGCAAGGTGACTCAGAAGCTCATCTTAGGGTGTTCAGAGCTCAGGAAGCATGGCAGGTGGGTCCCTAAGACAGAAATGTGCAAGTGCTCGATTCTGATGGCTCAGAGCCAGAGGAGGTGACAATTGATACGGGAGCAGGAGGAGGAGCAGGGACCTGGGGAGGATGGGGTGTGCCAGGCCAGCCTGAGAGGGAGCCCGCCATCAGACACGGACGTCGGAACCCTCAGAAGTGGCTCAGCACCGTGCTAGGTGTCCAAGAGGAACACAACAGATCTGATCTCCAGGAAGTGACATGGAAAGTGGCCCAAGCACAGATGGAGAGACAACAAGCATTCATGCACACCCAGAGCAGAGGCCGGCCTACAGTGAGAGCCCAGATATTCTGAATGAATCATAGAACCTATAAGATTCCCTCATGTAGGGGCCAGCTATCCCTTTGCTGGAACAAAAATATCCAGCAGCTACAATGGAGAGGAGGAGAGGCTTATTTGGCTCACAGATCCGAAGGTTCAGCCCGAGGCTCACTGGCTCCAGTCAGAAACACCAAGGCAGAAGGCTGAGGTGAAGCAGCGCACTGCCAAGCTCACAGCATCCAGGAAGCAGGACACAGGTAGAGAACACCACAGGGAGAGGCACTCTTCCGTGGAAACCCAGAGACCACCTCCTCCTCCCACTGGTCCTGCCTCCTAAAAGCACACGAACATTAGTCAATTCCCTGAGAAGCCCTACGATCTCAGCACATGTCCAGGGGCCTCCCGGTCCAGGCAGGATGGTAGCTGAGCTCACTGTCACACAGCAAGGCACAACACTGCTCACCCCTCCATTCCAGGGACCTCTCAGTGGCCAGCTGGGTGACGTCATGCCCACTGCAGGACAGTCCCAGACCTATTTGGGGAATCACACACAGAGATTTTCCAGCGTTGATTGATAGGGTCCAGCCCTGAGCTCAGGAACCCACTGCTGGGGTTCAAGAGTGACCAAAGGAGAGATGATAATGGAGGAAAGCGAGAAGCAAGGGAGCACCGTGCGGCTACAAGCACATCTGAACGTGGATGGCCCAGCCAGTGGCCCAGCCAGTGGCTGGTCTTGGAAGGCTGGGACTGTGCCCGCAGTTCACGTAAAGCTCTCATTTTGTTCGGTGCCTGCCGTGTCCCGATGATGTCGGCGCCTCTGCAGCGAGCCCTAGGGTCCATCAGGAAAGCAGAGCTTAGCAGAGCAAGAAGGAAAGCCTCGGCGTGGGCCACAGGTCCTGCTGCGGGCTTGCCGTCAGGGGCCTACGGGGACTGGCTCTTCTCCCCAGCCCTCCAGTTCTTCCTTTGGGAGAGAAGCTCCTTTATGCAGGGCCGCCTACCAAGAGGGAACAGAGTAAGTCCCAGGAGTTCTCAGTGCAAGGCGACTAGAGGAAGTGGTGGTTAGCTCGTTCTAGCTCTGTGTTTGGTGCAGGGAAGTTCCCGGGCCTCCTGCACCAGCATCCAGGAGCAGCCCATCCCCCCCGTCACACAGATGTTCTGACTCTGGACACCTGGAGCAGGACCTTCAGCAAAATAGCAACCTCCGCCCGTGATCCTGAGGCAGATCCAAGAGGAAGACAGTGACAGTGACAGTGACACTACAGAGACACAGAAGTCATCATCACGCCCAGCTAGAGCCCTCACATATCAGGCCCGCCAGCCTCAGTGCCCAGCGCTCAAAGCCTGGCCAGGGAAACGTCATGTGGGAGAAGTAATCAAGCCCCGGCTGTCATAAAGTATGAATATTTATGCCACCGAATAAGAATTTCTGTTGCATCGCCTCCCTTTGGCTTATATCAACTTCATATTGTTTGCCTCAGCCCATTAAAACCAATGCACTTTATTTTTGACATCTGCAATGTTAAGCACTCCAGAAAAAAAAAAAAGACAAGATGTGTGCTTGCTCAGGAGCACAAGCTTGTGTATGCGGCTCTGATCGGACTGAGTGGGAGAAACCTCCGGGGAGAAGAAGTGAGAACAGCGGCTCTGCAGAGCCAATAACTCTTCCTGGGACAGCCGGGCCTGCCAAGTCCACATTCCTTACGTACTCAAAGTCCGTGTGCCCACTGATGGGTCAAGTGTCTGATTCACACGGGGCCCCGAGGAAGGTCCTAAAGGAGGGCCTCAGCATTCAAGCCCCGAAGGCCGGTTTTGGTGGCGCTGGCAGCGCTGGCCTGGGACGACATCACCGGATCATTTTAGGACTGTGGCGAGGGTTCAAATGGCTTCCAAAGCAGGGCCAAAGGCCTGACCCAGAGTATCGGCCTCGGAATAACCTGAGGGAAATTCTAAATATACAAATTCCTGGTTCCCATGCTCCAGAAATTCTGATCCAGAAAGGCCTAGGGCAGTCCCTGGGGAGTTAGAGCCTCGATGCTTCCCGGGCGGGCTGGACAGGGAGAGTCAGGTGTGGAAATCGCTGACCTGATTCCGTCCACCTGATCCCTTCACTCCCCGCCCCCACGCTGTCCAGTGTGGGCTGGGCAGACCTCCTCTGGCTTCCCTTGTAGTAAGGCAGAAACTTAATGAACTGGCTCTGAATCCTGGCTGTCATTAAGGGCCAGGTGATCATAATCATGAGTGGCATATCTAATCCCTCTAGACCTTACCTGCCTCACATGTAAGATAGATAAACCCCACTGCTTCAGGGGTCCTCAGTCTTGCCTAATCATTATAATCACCTGGGCCGCTTAGAGAGCCGCTGTAACAGGTGTGGGGCGAGGGGTGCTATTCATATCCTACAGCTGAGAAACACAAGAACACAACCAGTTTTCCCAGAGTAGTACAGCTAGCCAAAACACTGAGAATTCACACCTGGGACTGAGTCCAGCACTCACAGTCGCTCCAACACGTCAGCCTCGGACTCCAGGGAAACGGCAGCAAGTGCTTAGCACAAAGCCTAGCACGAAGCAAGTCCTCACCTAACCCATGTCTCCCCCACCCTACTTACCACAGCACACGTCTTACGGTCACCTTGGTATGGAGAGGCGACTTTAAGACATACATAAATACAAATCTTTCTAAGTTGCCACCCAAAACGAGAAAACCAAAACTGATTAATAAAGATATCATTCATTGCCCATGGCAAACAAAGATCCTAAAAACTAGGTTAGGAGAGAGAAGCAGAAAGCTCACTAGAGAAGAGAACATGACTGGCCCTGGTCCTGAAGCTGAAGCCGCTGAGGCTTCTGGGAGTCCGGGTCCACCGAGCCGCTGCTGTCCACACTGCGCTGGATCCCACTGGGCCTGCCCACTCCAACAGCCCCTTCAATTCTTCCATGTCCCCTATGAACTTTGACCTTCTGCGACCTTAACCCTCCTGTTATCTGCACCCCTACATCTCAAGCCCAAGCAGTAAGGAAAGCTTCCTCTGGCTCTCCTTTGCTCCCTGATATGATGTCCTCCCTCCTTTCTATACAAATCCCTGCTCTGGGGACTTTCAAGACTATCTGGCTACCCTGCAGTGCACCTCACTGCTCTCTCCTGGGAAGGACTTTTCACTACCAGCAAAGTCTAACTTCCAGCGTGCAAAGGCTTTCTTCCCCATCCCTAATTCCTTCCCCAAGCTCAGTGACTTTAACAACAGATTCAAAGACCTACTAGCAAAGCTGGTTTGTCAGTTCCTTTGTTTTCTCACTGGGATCTGTGTCCTCCTCTGCCACCATCTCACCTGGCCACAGCCTGAACCTTGTCATCGCCGGTGGCTGTTCTAAGCCACACCCTAAAACAAGAATCCCCCTTGGCCTGACATAGCATCCCAAAACTGATGGAGCACTGTGAGAGCAGTCCTACCATGGAAATTTATAGTGACG
>PVJA010035290.1:7172-22003 GCA_004027025.1 Myocastor coypus
TATATATACGTATATATACATATATATGTATATATACATTTCAACTCAGTGCAGCAAATGGCAATGTCCTTATATGTGTTTCTGCTGTTACTATTTAAATGGCCTGCTGTCATGATTTGAACTTACTGATTATTGAAAATTACACAGTTGTCTCTTATAGGAGGAAGAAAATAAAATGCTTTATTATATCTTTACAAAGCAAATATTTCACGTAATATGACCACCAAACTATGAACACATAATAAAGTGATAACTTTCACAGCAGTAGTTCCTTTCTCATCAAAAAATATAATCTAAAAGTAGTCAATTCTAAAAGCTCAAAAATCATGATACTCGATTTGATTAGATTTTTGGGCATGTGGCATGCACACTTGTATTTCAGTGGGCGTAGAATGGACTGTAGAAGTTCCCACTGTGCTAATGGTAACTCTAAGTACCAGCTCCCACAGAGCAAGGATTACAAGATACTTTGATGTTCTGTATCTGTGCTATTTTGGATATTGGCTACATTTCGGGATAAAGAGCTACAAAGGTGAGACTCGTGTAAAGCTGTAGGACACAAAGCCAAGATTTAAGATGAAATGAGGAAATGGGAAATAGATAAATGGTTGGATTAAATACCATGTGATGTTTAGCAGTTTTGAAGAATAGATTAAACCAACTCTGAAAGTCTATTGATTTATAGGTAAGAAGGACTTAAGTCACTACACAAATTGAAATTAATGTAGAAGACTTTTCCTCAACATAGATGATCATGGAAAGGAAATAGAGAGAAATTCTTAGGCTACACTTGGGTGATTTACGCTTCTGGAGTTTGGTGAAAGTCTTCTTTGTGTTAACTTTCTGCCTCCTAACATTATGGTAGTTTAAGTGTTTTCCTAATCATGAATTGCCACATGCCCCTGGAAGCTTGCTGGCTGAACACGCCCAGGGCTATCCTGTGCCTTCACCAGTAAGTGGCTCTCCAACTTAATAGTAAGATCCAACACTTAGCATTGGGAAAACTTCTGACTGGGCATGTAATGATTTCACATGGATCAAGAGTGATTATATATCCTAATTCATCTGATTCGTTTCCTTTTTGTTCTTTCTTTCTTTCTTTCTTTCTTTTTTCTTTTTGTAGTACAGAGTCTCACTACTGACTCATAGGGATCCTCCTGCTTCTAGCTCCAAAGTGCTGGGATTACAGGCACATGCCACCATGCCCATAATCCATTGCCAGCTCAGCGTGCTCAAGAGTGGGCCCAACATTGCAGGTTTGGCTAGGAACCAAACTTTGGCCCCTGCTTCTCTAAGCAAGCGCTTAATCTCCTGTGCTATACTGCAGGCCCTATTCATTCCATTCTTGATACTGTGATGAGCAATTTTATTTATCCTTCTGCTGTTAAAGGAAGACATTCCCACAGAATTTGAAAGCAACAGAAATTCTTAGTATTTCTACAAGCTTGGAATGGTGCGACCAAGTTATTGCCCTGGAAGCTGTGTGCTTGGAGAGAAGGAATGTTGTGTCCTCATTTGGTGGCAAGCAGAAGGAGAGAAGACAGTCTCACTCTACCAAACTCTCTCACACCAGCATTAGTCCAAAACACAGGCTTATAAGCTACACCAGTGATGGTTAATTTTCACCATGAGTGCCCAAACTGCCATGACAAATCCCTGTATTTATTGCCAAGTGCCAACACTCCAAATAAGCCTGAGTACTGAGAATTCACTTCGAAAAATAAAAATAATTTATGCATTGATATTTTTGTGTTAAGGTAAAAACAAGATGTGTGCCACACCTGAAAGAAAGACAACTCACCACCACCACCACAGGGCCCCAAACACTTCCTACAGTGCTCTATCTCCCAGCGCTGCTGTGTTCAGGATTAGGTGTCCAAAGAATTGACTGGTAGCGATTGTGTGAAACAGAGCCAACCTCAACATCTTTGTAATCTGGGCATCAACAATTTTACATGAGGGCAATAACGATGAAACTGCCTTGGCGTGGAGTCTTCAAGTAAAAGTACCTTAGCCTTCACTGCTACCATTCTCCAGGCTTAGACAGCAAGCTCTCCTTGAAAGGGGGAAGACTTCTAGACTGCAGAGCTATCTGGTCAGCCCTTCTGCCTTTCTAAAATATGGCATTATACATTTGGTAAATTCTTTACCTTTTATTCTGGCTAGGCAGAAAAAAAATAGACATGATTTATGCCATTTCTCCCATTCTGGACCTATCAGCATTTTATACTGTAAATGAGAATTGCAATGAAGCTTTTGAAAAATACATAAACTCTTGACGACTTCTGGGACGGTAGATCTAGTGTGACACACAGACATATTTGCACATCAGTGCCGTAGCAAGGAATCCGCTTTGCTGCCAGGGATTAGGGCTAGTGGTTTCCATGCAGCACTATGTTTCTGTTAATTCTGCTCACATTTACATTAATATTTTGATGATTCTATTACATAGCTATTCATCTTGAATTCATTATGTCTTAGAGGTGAAACTGTCATTGTTTTTTCAGAGATGGGCAGGGTACAACAGAAAAGAAAGAATGACTTTGTTCTGTGGAGCACAGGGAATTGCTTATGGAAGAATGGGCAGTGTCTATAAGAAGACACCTATAGAGAATGATATTTCCATCACTTTTTCTTCTCCTTGTCGTGTAAATCTGAATTATTTGTAGCCTCCTTCTAACACTTGTGGAATGTGCAGACCCAAATCAAACATTTATTTGAAGGCGGAGAAGTGTTGGCAGAAATAAAATTCAGCCTCCCATTCCTCCTACCAGAACTCCTGGGCTTAGGCGCAAGCACTCTCCTAACAATGTGCAATACTTTTTTCTTCTGGTAAGGTTGAAACTGCAGCAGGAACTGTTCTTTGTAGTTTCTGAACCATAGCTGCCCATGTAACACCCTAGTCCTAGTGTGGCCATCTAAGAAAGAAGGGGGAAAGCCTGCTTGTAATCAATAAGGTGGGGTTGAACCCAAAATGAGGAACAAAGACCCAGTGACATTGGATTCTATTTTTACATTTCGCTTTGCCAGAAGCTTTTGTACATTTCATATACTTAGGCAGCAAATCTCCATTTCATTTCAGACCAGTTACATCATGTTTTCTGTCATTTGAAGCAGAGTCATGATGTACAATGAGGAAGACTTTTAAAGGATTGAATATATTCCCAAGAAAGAAAGCCTCTATGTATGACAACCCTAATTATTAGCAGAGTTTATACATAGACATTAGGCAATTATTCAGAAAGGATGTTTGGGGACACGCCAAGCATCAGAATGGTGATTGGTCTTACAACCTTTATGGGACTTGGGGTTGATGGGTGACCTCAGGGAGCAATAAGAAAAAAGTAAAAATTGGAAGAAGAGGATCTGAGGGGGGTGCTCATTGGCTCTGGGCCATTGTTCTGATTGTTTTCCTGCTAAGAATGCGCTGTAAATGATGGATAGTTAAGGCAAGTGCACTGCATGCCAGGCACTGCAGGCACTAAGTGATTGGAATTGACTGATTTGGCCTGAGTCAACCTAGGACAACATCCAGCTGGCTTACCTCCAAAATACCTCTGCGTGCCTGAGAGCTCTATGTGTCTGTGTGATATTTCATGCCGACGGTGCTGGGTCAGCAGAAATTACTAACGATTTTGGCTGCCAGAATGCTCCGTGAAGTAATAAGGAAAGCTATCGCTTTAAATAGCTCGGTGGAAAAATGCAATGGGGCAGAAGGGAATTGCAATGGGCTCCCTGAACTGCTCTGTTGATGTTACTGAGCAAATATAGCTTCTTGAGTTGTTTTCATTTCATCAAAATCATGATACTCCGGAGTGTTGGCAAGGAAATATCAGGTAATGAGAACGCAGTGAACATGCCTTTCATCAGCTGAAAATCTTTAATTGTAATTGCAGCATGTAATGGTGTAATTAGCTGTCTAAGTGACAGGATAGGCTCAAATCTTTCCTAGCATTTTACAAAAAGGACCATTACGTTTCCATAACACTTTTTTTTTTTTTTTTTTTTTTTCAAATGACATGACAACCCCGCAAAGATGGAAAGGAGATTCATTTTGAAAGCTAGGAACTAAGCTTACTCACAGGTAGCAATGAGACATATATGAAAGAGAAGAAAGTATATTGTTATCCCAGTAAGTGTTGTGTCTAAAAAGATCACAAAGTTCAATAATGCATATCACAGTTTAAGTAACTCAAAGCATTATAAACATAGTCGCTTCCTGAACCACAGACACACCTTTATGTAACAGGTATTATCCTTTCCATTTTACCTACAAGGCCCTGGAGCTTGAAGAGATTGAGTGATGCATTCGAGGATACTCATTACTTGCAAACACTGAGTAAAATTTGCACTTAAGACAAAATTTGAGTCTCCCAAAATTCAAAGTTCAGAACTTTAGAAGCTACCTAAAACTACCTTCCATAAACTATCTTCCAACCTTCAGAATGCTGGTCCACAAAATTTCTGTTTAAGAATTCAAAGGTAGGGCCCGGAAGGATGGCTCAGTGGTCTAAAGCGCCTGCTTAGGAAAGCTTAGGCGGCTTCAGGGACTGAGGTTCGATCTCTGGCACCACATGTTGCGCCAGCCCTGTCCTCAGGGCAGGCTGAGCTGGCCATAAAAAAAAAAAAAAAAAAAAAAAAGAGAGAGAATTCAAAGGGAGCTATTCTAAGTGTGGATTCCTGGGAGAAAGAGATAAGACAGGTAGAAAGGGAGAAGGATGGGAGGGAAGGTGAGGGGACGAGAGCTAAAGACAGAGGGGGACAATTGGAGTTGATAAGTACTGCTAAGCAATTTTCAAATTTAACAGATTCATCGGGGGATTTTTCAGTCAGGTGTTCTTCAGGCCACACTGTCTAGAATGTCTTTTGCAAATTTCCATATGACAAACGAGAAGCCTGGAGATGCGGACACAGAGAAATCACATCGTGTAGACTTTAATGGAATCTTGATGAAAAAGGGTAACATGCAAAAAGATAAATTTACACTCAATCAGAACTAGTTACACAGAAAGCCCCAGGCTCTACAAAATTATATTGAGAGAGAGAGAGAGAGAGAGAGAGAGAGAGAGAGAGAGAGAGACATGGGTCTCCATCACTGAAATCAAATTGGATTTATAACTCCAGGACTATTAGGACAACAGCTTTTTCATCACTACCTGTTGTGGAGATGACACTGGACTGAGCAGGTTGAGCACTCGTATGTATTTGTCTTCATGATGGAAACAAATAGCACTCTAGGCAACTGTGGTTGATGAATGAGAGAGCAGATCTCTCCCCTGAGTTCCCATAAAATTAATTCATCCTCTCCTTTAAGCATATTACAGAAAATGGAGAGGAGAATAAAACCAGCAAAATCTGTTCCTCTAAATTAATCAGCCTGACAACACCCCTCATCCTTTGGCCATCACAGCGATACCACAGAGTCATGGTCAAATCTGCAATTCTATGAATCCTTGTGACCAAATGAAAATCTCTTTTAGTAAAATATTAAATCACTTTCCCAGAACGCCTATCAGGAGTTTCCTAATGTGGTATGTCCCTGTTTCCTAAAGGAAATATTTTGTTTTGGTACTAATTTTCTCTTAATTTTAACTACTATTGGACAGAGAATTCTGTCAGGAAGTCTTCTATGCATTTCAATATTCTACAGCTTTTACCATTGTGTGGATTTTACTGTTTATTTAGGAATTCTACTGAAGTCACTCATTTAACAGGAAAGAGGATCTATGCCAAGAATATCTTCAAAAGTTTAGTCCCTCCAATACTTTTTTTTTTTTTCTGAATAAATGGAAATATTCTATTTTGTTCAGGAAATCCCAAGTGTTGGTATGGATGTACCTGTAGATCTCTTTGATGTGGTAGCATGTGTAGGAGGTTTCATAGGTTTCTCAACTGGGTGCAGGAAATGGGAGGGCTTGAAGCGGAGATGGGCAGATCGAGCTGGCAGGGCTGAGGAGAACCAAAGCCCTGCCAAGTGTCACTGCTTTCACTGTTAGCCGCTGTTATGGTTTCTGTCTAGTTGTTCCCTCAAAGCCTCATGTAAGGGATAGGGCAGACACAGCTCCAGGCGCAGCTACTGGCTTGAAGGGTGGGGCCAGAAGATCAGGGTGGGGCTTGAGGGGCAGTGTCAGAGCGGAACGAATACTTAAACTGTCAGCATGCACTCTGCACCCCCCAGCCCCAGATCTGTGACCTCTCTTAAGAGATATGGAGAGGGTCATTCTGGACAGGATAGTGCCCCAGCCTCCTGAGCGAATAAGGCTCTGAGGAGTTGCTGCATCCTTTCCTTTCCTCACTTTGAATGTCAGCTATTTGTCTCAGCAATGAGAAAAGAGTAGCTACTACAGAAATTGGTACCAGAGAAGTCAAATTGTTGCCATGGCTAAACCTGACCATACGGATCGTCAGCTTTTGAGAATGACTTATGGGAACAGATGGGAAAAGTTTGGAGGTGTCACTGGCAAGAGAAGTGCTGGAAGAGCTTTGTCATTCTGGAGGGGAGATTCTGGTTAGAGCTCTGACCAGAAGACGGATAGAAATCCTGCCTGTGAAGACCAAGCTGGGGAGGTTTGTGCTGGGGAAAAGGACTGCTTTGGCTGTTAGACTCCAGATCATTTGTGTTTTGACTTGGCAGAAAGCTTGTCTACATTTAGCATGTATTGAGAGACTTTGCCTGAGGCCAAAATTAAACATGGAGGACTGATTGATCTTTCGTAGGAAATCTCAAAGCAGTCAAGTATTGGGGCAGTGGCATGGTTATCACTGGGGACTCTTAGTCAATATATGTTGAGAAAAAGAGCAAACAGGCCAGCAGAATGATTTAAAAAGTTGTTAGTTTGGCCAGAAAGGAAGTTCTAGGAAGGCTGTTAATTGCAAAGACAAAGTTGAGATCTCCATTGTCCTGGAGGAATAGGAGAGTAGAAAAGATGTCTTGAGGGCATCACAGGAGGTGTCAGGTTCTTACCCTTTGCAGCCTTAGAATCACAAAGGTAAAAGACTTTGCTTTGAGGAGAAAGCCACAGAACCCCATATTCCAGAATGGAGGCAGTGTCCACAACAGGTTCCACAGGTTCCACAATGGAGGTGGATGCTGTATCAGATTAGAGAATGGCATTGGCACAGTGAATTTATTTCTGAGAAACAGAATCAGAGTGTTCAGCAATCCAGATATTCGACCCCTATAGCCAAGAGAAAGGAAAGACTGGCTCCAGCTCCAGCTGGCAGCAGTCTTTGGCATCATCCACATGGCATTGGTTTTAGGTACACACAGAATTCAGGAGTTTTGTGGTTAAGAAGGCTTCTATGTTGATTTCAGAAGACATAGGAGGCCAGGCAGTGTGTCCTGAGAGGGCAGTGTGCAAAGCTGTGAGTGACAAGCATACTCCATGGAAATCCCACAAGTCTGGAAAAACCAGGAACATGCACAATCTGAGGAAAACTACAAGAAGGGAGCAAAGCCAGCCTAAGAGAGAAGCCATGGAACCACCACCATGAGTGCTATAGGGGCAGAGCCCCATGAGCTCACAATTTGTCACACATTGTTTCGGATGTTCTATGTGGAACTATAAGACTTAATATTTGCTCGGTTGGATATTGGATTTGTTTTGGTCTCAGTGGTTTGTATCCTCCTGTGTAAACCTTTTGGAATGGTAATGTCTATCTTGTGCCCTTGAATGTTGGATGCATTTAACTTTTCATTTGTACAGAGGCTCATAGTTGAGAGCTTGTCTTGGATCTTGAAGGAGACATGGGACTTGGACTTCTCAGCAATGCTGAAACTGCTGAGGCTTTGGCAATTCCTAAGAGATGAACTAAATGCCTTTCAAACAAAGGGATGTGCATGAGACTTTGGGGGTCCAAGGGTGGAATGTTATGGGTGGTGTCCAGTAGTTCCCTCAAAGACTCGTGTAAGGTATAGGGCAGATTTGGCTCCAGGAGAACTAAGTGTCTTGAGGGGTGTGGCCAAAGGGCCAGGGCAGGGCTCTAGGGGCAGGGCACAAACCATTGAGCTGACAGCATGCACTTTGCGCCCCTTCCACCACCAGCCCCCCCCCCCCACGCCAGGAGCCTCTGTTAGAGATGTGGAGAAGGTCATTCTGGATAGGGCGATGCCCCAGCTTCCTAAGAAAATGAGAGTCTGAGGACTTGCTACATAATTCAGGCTTTTAAATCTATGAAATCTCCAGTAACTATGAGCTAAATAAACCTTTACTTCCCTCATTAAGTGTCAGTTATTTGTCTCAGCAAAATGAAAAGAATAATACAGATGCTTACAGGAAAGAAAGATCAGGTGATCGGTATGCACACTGATGTGTCTTAGCTTACTTTATTCTCAGAATTATTATCTCCAAATTATTTGTTCTGAAGAAATAATTCCATGCTGGTGAAAGAGATACTCTATTTCTAATACTTCAGTTAGAGAGTAATGAAAGTAATGAAAAGCACTTTCAGGAAAACCTGAATCTAAGTCTTGACTCTTCCACTGTGAGAGATGTTAAGTAAGTTACTTAACCTCACTGAACCACAATTTTCTCACTTGGAAATTGAGGGTAGAAGTTCTTGTTTCTAAGACTGCTCTCAAAAGAATATGAAATAAAATTTTGAGAACAGTTTGTGGTAACCCATGATTTTCAGTTTTATTCAGGAAGACAAATGTAGATGTGATTGTTTTTTCAATCCCAGAAATGACCAGATTCCTCTGCCTATTTTCTATTGGCCATGATGAAATTGAAAGGAAAGCAAATGATTTTTTATTAATTTTTCATCATTCTTGCTTGAAATTCCAAGTTATAATTTATCCTAAACTGGGAAATGCCTCACTGAGATTCTCCCCAATTTTACTTTGACATTTAAATTTTTCCTTTATCTTATTCCATTTCTCTTTTTATTTCTTAGTAAAGGACACTGTAAGTTTTGATATCACTCCTCCTTTAACATTGATGTTTTTTCCTTTCTCTTACTACAGTTCAGAGATATCAGAGTGTTATGTTTTCTTGCAGCTTTCAGTTAACATCCTCTGAATTTTCACCTGTTATTTTTCTCCCTTAATAACTGCATAATTTTATTATTGCTTTTGTTGCTTTCAGAATTCATGCCATGTTTTTCTAATCAGATACTTATTTTCCATGATTGAATTTTTTTCATGTGATAACTTCCATCTGGGATACTTATATTCTTTTAAATTACATATTTAGAATTTGTTTGCTCACAGCATGCTAATGATATGTATAACATTTGTTTGTAAATGTCCTTAGTGTTTTTCTGTTCATGAATGGAAGTTTTATCGGATACTCATGCAGATTTCTAGATTGACAGATGAAAGACTGCATGATGTGTGTGTGTGTGGGGGTCAGGATATTTGATATATTCCATTGTCTTCAAATTTCCATGATTGAATAATTTTTGCAATGCATATATGTAAGCATGTGGCAAGGTCTCGCTTTGTAGTACTGGCTGTCTTTAAACACGTTATGTAACCCATGCTAAACTTGAACTATAGCAATGTTCCTGACTCAGCTCCTGAGTGCTGGGATTACAGGCATGTCCCACCCTACTTAGCTTAAAAATTAGATAGCAGAATAAACATAAATGTTTCCTCTGCTTTGTAAATTTTATATATATATATATATATAATATATATATATATATAATATATATATATATATATATATATATATATATATATATATCTTGTCTATTGATTTGAATTTCTCAAGCTATCCCACAGCTTTCTTCTCTTTACTTCTCAGTGATGAATTCTGAGTAACTCTTTGTCCATCACTGGTGTTCAAGTTAATAGGAATCCTCCATAGTGTCTTAAAATCTAATTATTGATTGTATCTTCTTCCTGCTTTTTCTTCTAATTTTGCGTCTTTCTCAAATGTCCTACGTGTCCTTAATAGTGTTCAGTTGTGACGCGTGCTTGTTTCGGACTTCTTGAAGCACATCAAAGAGAGGCATCTCTGTTATTTTCTTCATTTCCTCCCCCCAAAGCTCTAGAGTTTTGTGTAAGACTGTTTTTTTTTTTTTGTTTCTTTCTTTCAGCAGTACATGCTTTTAACGCACAATAAATACGTACCTCACAGGGAATGGTTGATGTACATGTGTAACTTTCACCCTTTTTACTTCCTCTTTGCCCTCCAATTCTCATCCCAAGATGACCTTCCCGTCTCCACAATGTCTGTCTTCCTTGCTCATTTCACCTGTTTCATTTTCCACCACAATTACTTACTCTTTGGCTCTTCATAGAAAAGAAACCAAGTGCTCCTGGCCCTCCCTGTCTACATGATCTCACATCACACCCTGGTCTCAAAGTGCAGCCGTGTTCTGGGACTGGCTCAGAGTGCTGTGTCTTACAGCTCAGCAGTACTTCATGGTGAATGATTCTGCTTCCTTCCTTCTGTTCATTTTCTCACACACACATGCACACACACACACACACACACACACACACACACAAACACCTTGTTTCCTTTCACAATGTATGTATTTGTGGATTTTGAAAATTTGCAATGCTATGGAATTTGGGCATTCTCCAAATCTGATGGCATACTTCTCCTGAAGAACTTCCTTGTATTTTGTTCCAGCTACGTGCATGCCTACCCATTTTGGGCCGCTATAAATCATCTCCGATAAATATCTATGTGTCTTAGTATAAAAATGAACGCTGGATGTGGCTGCAAGTTCCCCGTGCAGATATATTTTCCGGATTTCTCCCAATGCTAATTTCATGATATGCAAATTTTCTTTCTGCAGTTTTCCGAGCGCTGCGCCCTGCCTTGTTCACCCTTGCTCTAGGTGACACATTAGTGTTCAGCTTTATGTATCACACATCTCCTTCATCCTTATCATGGGACATCTTCTAGATTATAAATGTCACTTCCTCTCTGTGAAAATAACTAAAAGTGGGAAGTCAGATTAAAGATTTTTAAAATCTTGAAATTGAAAGATGGCTTTGAGAATCAAGTTCATTGGACTCCAACTTCAGTGCCCTGTGGGATATTTCCTTCAATGCAGCACAAGGTCTATTTTACAATAATTTTTAAAATATTTCCTAGTCAGGTGCTTTTCCAGTCTCTTTAATTTTTCTGTTGTCCACCTTCCCTCATCAAGTAATGACATTTGAATCGTAATCCTTTGGTTAACATTATATGCATTCTTAAAGAACATTGTCATTAATTTACTGAACACACATTAATGTTATACATGCTCAAAAGTAATTTTTCTGTTGAGTCTTTATCTAGGGCTCTTTTACAAGAACATTTTTGGAAAGAAATCCTATAGCAAAAAAAATTTAAACCCAGCACCAAATTAAAAGAAAAAAAAAACTTGGGGATTGCAGGAACTTTCTTAACACCACATCTCCTAGGCAGTCTAACGCAAGGTTATTTCTAACAAAACAGTATCTATTTTGCAAGCATGATAATATACCACCCTTTTAACATTATTCACTTCTTCCATTTACAGAGAAAAATAAAGGAATTGTTTCATAAGATTTCAGTGTTGAGGTTGTTCACATGAATCGTCAGGCAAGCATGCTAAACAGGAGAAATTGCAATCAGAAACTTAGCTGTCACTACTGGCTAAGACAAACAAACTTAGGTTCCAAGTCAGTAATAATCTACTTAGCAAATGGTACAGTTTATACTGTGGATGTGACGCAGGGCTTGGGTGGCCATACTTATTGACAGCTCCTAATGGATTGCAGGGAAGTGGCTTGAGTGCATTAATGTATCAGTATTTATGTTTGTTAACCTGTTAGAACTGTAGACCAGCTCTAACATATGAAGTTATGGGTCTTGTTCTGCATTTCATGTTATTCTCTACTTTTGTACTATTTCTTTTTAAAAATTTTCAAACTAAATACATGATCCAAGCCCATACATAGGCTGCAAATAGGAAGTAGGAAAAGTTAAATCTCTCAGGCAGACATTAGAAAAATAATAACCGTAGAAGCAAAGTTTAAGTGGCAACAGAAAAGAGTAGCAGCAAGAAAGGGGAAAAGGGTAAGAAAGAAAATGATGCAAGAACGTGCACATTTCAAGAGGCCACATGGAGGTTCTCTATGAAAAGCTCGAAGCATGCGCCAGAGGGATTGGGCAAGACTTGCAGAGATAGTAAGTGAGCCAAGGCAAAGATATTATTCAGGGCATGTAAATAATTAAAACAACACTTCACAACGTAGCTCTTTATCAAGCATATTTCAGGAGACTCTTCCTCCCTACGCACCGTTTTACATTAGTGGTACATACCAGAAATTGTGATATTATACATCCCACTCTATCACCAGGACCATTTCTAGACCTCAGAAGGGACCCAGAAATCCCTTCTTATAACACATTACTTCATTTCAAGGTAAAAATATACCTGCAGAATCAGTAAAGTAAAAATGACCAAATTTAAGAAGAACCTGAATGACAGCAGTAAGTATGAACTGGTTAAGCTCAATAGGACTCATCTTTCATAAATATATGCAAAATCAGGCATCTAATTACATAATCCTAGAGGTGCAAAGACACTTTTAAGTGGAAGCCATAAAGAGAAAATTTGATGGATTACTCTATATTCAATGAAGTAAAAAAGCAGAATGTATATTCACCCTACTTTTTCCAACCTTGGAAATCTAAAATAGTTCTAACATCAACTATCATTATATCTGAAAACTCCTAATCAGTCAGTCATTTTGTAGTCAATGTCATTTACCTTTAAATGGAGTAATATATTTCTTTCACACGTTAACATACAAATGTATCTGATTATCCATTCACTGCTACTGTCAAAGGATACCATTTGAGATTTTACTTGAAGTATTTAGGTTTTAAAAATCAATAAAATATTTTGCTTGTACTGTACAATGTATGCAGATTTCACACTTTTTTTCTAATTACTCTAGTGAGCACCATGTATTTAAAATAAGCAAAGTTTAGAAACATGGCAACATAATGTTTTACCTACTGTGAAGAAAGGTCAAATAAGAAGTGAGGGCTGAAAATCAAAACATTGTCCTTTCTCCTTTTTACTTTGCACTTCATGAATCAGAGTATTCGCTTGGTCCTGAAGAACAAATTTCTGAACTACTTTATTAGTTAGGCCACAATCTAATTCTGAAAGATTCAGTTACATCACAACACTTCGTACTCTGTGCAGAATATCGCTTGTACTATGCTACTTTCAAAAAACATACAGTGCGCACTTCAGCAGCACATATGCTAAAATTGGAACAATATGGAGAAGATTAGCACAGCCCCTGTGTGAGGATGACATGCAGATTCATGAAGCATTCCATAGTTTTACAGAGGATTTTAGTGCTAGCTCCAGTGACCTGAAGCTGTCATATCTTGTACGAGGTGATGACAGAGAAGATCTGGTTGCAGAAGCCACAGAAGCAGCTTCTTTGGACAGCCCAGAAAGAGACCTTATCCTGTCCTTGGAACATTCTCCTACAGTCCCATCTACTATACCCCTGACCCCTAGACTGGAATCCAAGAGTACGTCAGCTCCTGTGATCTTTAACAGCTCCAGGGAAAGACTGAAGAAGAGGCAAATGCAGACATGTTTGATGTAGAATCTGATGTGTCACATCCGGAGAAAGTCAGTGATGGCATGAATGCTTGCACACGGATAGCAACAAAGGTTTTTCTTTCCATGTTCAGCAAGAGCGAATTTTCAGTTAAAAGAAGATTCAGTCAAGTTCTTGGTTTGCACAGCAAATTAGCAAGCAAATGTTTATATGTTGATTATATTGTGTCACTAGCTCCAGGAAACATATAGTAGGTATGACCCAGGTCAAAGTAGGAAACAATACTCATCATCAATTGAGTGTGTAGGACAATGAAGAGCAGCTCTTGAAAGATATCTTCAAAGAACAGTAAAGCATCCCACTTTGATACAGGACCCTGGCTTAAGGCAGTTCTTCGAAAGTTCAGAGCTGTCCAGAGCGGTTAGTATGCAGGCTCTGGGTGCAGTTGAAATTTGGAGGATGGTGGACAAGGCTGTGGACACTGCCAACCAAATAACAACCAAGATGACTGAATGGGACGCACAGTTTGAAGAGAAGCAGCAGCAGTTTGAGAAATTCAGGAGATCTCATGCCAGGGTGGGAGCCTTGGTTTGTCACAGAAAAGAACTATCAGCCAATATAGATGCCTTTGCTAAAAGGGCTGTTATGTGAGGTAATTCTGAGGACCATACTGCTTTACCTGAGCTCTGTCTCCACTTACAGAGGGTGAAGAGAAAAGATACCAGTAACGTCAAGTACAAGTTTTCACTGACTTTCATGTTTTCAGAACTACCTAGTGACTGCATTGATATTATTTCTGCAGTGCAAGGTATGTCTGACCATCAAAAGAAATGCAGACAGAAATGGAAAAAGGCTCAAATTACTTGACTCAAAAAAAACATAAAACTGAGGTAAAAAGTGACGGTCACTAACAACTCAGATAAAATACAGCAAGTGAAAAATGAAATAAGAGAGTGGGAAGGAAATGTACAACAAGGAGAAAGAGATTTCAAACAGATCTCTAAAATAATTTGAGAGAAGTGGGAAGATTTAGGCTGGTGAGAAACCTCAGAAGAATAAGAGGAAGGAGATGAAGAAGAAGAAAAAGAAGAAGAAGAAGAAGAAGAAGAAGAAGAAGAAGAAGAAGAAGAAGAAGAAGAAGAAGAAGAAGAAGAAGAAGAAGAAGAAGAAGAAGAAGAAGAAGAAGGAGGAGGAGGAGGAGGAGGAGGAGGAGGAGGAGGAGGAGGAGGAGGAGGAGGAGGAGGAGGAGGAGGAGAAGGAGGAGAAGGAGAAGAAGAAGAAGAAGAAGAAGGAGAAGAAGAAGAAGAAGAAG
>PVJA010035291.1:0-21939 GCA_004027025.1 Myocastor coypus
GCCTTGAACTGGATGCTCTCTACCCTGCTCCACTCAGCCTTGGGCCAACTGAATATGGACTGAAACCTCCACAAACTGTGAGCTAAATAAACCTTTCCTTCCTTCATTTTGAGTGTTGGGTATTTGTCCCAGCAACGAGCAAAAAAGTAACTAATACACCGGTGCTGAAGTGCTGGTTACCAAAACCAGGCGTGATGGCATAGATGTGCAATCCCAGTGCTGAGGAGGCTGAGACAGGAGGCTCGCCAGGAGTCTGAGCTGCATAGGGAGACCCTGTGCTGAATGAATAAATAAATAAATAAAAGATTTAAAAAATTAGAATAAGTAGCAGTTTTTATTTATAAAAATAATTGGGCAGTGATTTATACGTCATTGAATTCCTGACCAGGAGAGTGTCAGAAGGCTCAGGAGTGCGTACTGCATGCTCTCTCTCCTCCCACCTGTTGTTGTTATTACAGGGCGTTAGTGTGGAGATGGCAGAGGGACAACTTCAAGGTTAGAAAATTCAGCAGGCCCACGTTCATAGAGCAACTGGGCCTCAGTTTGATTTTGATACGTGCAGTGAACTTCTTAGTCCTCTATATAGGAAACATATTTCTAAGAGGAGGGATCTGGAACCCCTTGTTGACAAGATCCTCCTCCTGAGTGCGAGATTCCTATTTGTTACTGCTTCTCTAGATCATTTTTCAAAAATTGACAATTGCAACTTTGTCTTAAATTTGTAACTAAAAAAAAAGAAAGGATCTATGACCAGGTGGGCCTGCTTAAGGCACCATGCTTTCCAGTTCACTGTGCTGTCAGAACGGAGGCCTCTATCTCTGATTAGTGTTGGACATCAAAGGCAGGTAACACACTGTGCATCTGGCCTGTCCACTGGGTCTTTTCCAGGTATTTTGTATGGGTTGGAAGCCAGGATATACCTACACACATGACTTGCACACAAACTAACATGC
This sequence comes from Myocastor coypus, assembly GCA_004027025.1. Taxonomy (NCBI): domain Eukaryota; kingdom Metazoa; phylum Chordata; class Mammalia; order Rodentia; family Myocastoridae; genus Myocastor; species Myocastor coypus. Next base: position 954 of record PVJA010035291.1, read on the forward strand.
GTCTAGGATGTGGGGTGGCAGGCTTGGAAAGGCCAGTCCCCCACCCAGGGATGTTCTGAATGGAAGAAGTAGATGTGCACATTAATAGCACATAGTTTTCACACTTATTCAGAAAGTATAGTTTTTGAAGTCTTGTTTTACATCTGAATGATCCACTATTTTATAATGAGCACATATACCATTCTTTCATATTGGGGTTAGCAGAGGCCTACCAGCTCTGACCCATTGGGATAAACTCCCAGTAACTGGGGTAACTAAAGGACAACAGGAACACAGACGACAGCACCACTAGTCCTGTCTTGTGAGAGAAGAACCATAGGTGAGTCAAGAAAGAAGGAAGCCTTGAGTGGTGAATGGAGCAGCCCATTGTGAGGATGGAAGACAAAGAATTTCAAAGTCATAGTGTAGAGGAGTGAAAGTAGAAGGATGAAGAGTAGTGTCAGGATTCAGAGGCCTCCAGGACAAGAGTGGGCAGACAAGGTTTCAGAAAGGGGAAACAAATACACCAATGAGGTCTCCATGGTTGCGAGCTATTGAACAGTCAGGAAAAGGGGCATTAGTAGAAGAGGAAACTGTGCAGGAAAATAGCTTGGCACTGCTACTTTATGCCACTGGGAAAACTGCAGATCAATACTAACCATAGAGAGTGAGAAAAAGCACTGTATTACTGCACCCCCAGGCATACTACCTGGACAACAAATGCATATATAGATTCAGTTTGTTCAGAGGCCATCATGCCCACGAGACGTGTCTACAGTGTCCAGAGGGACAATGTTTGACAGGCCAGGAGGCTTGGATTTCAGAAGGAAGAAAAAATCCATCTCTGCACACAGGCTCAGCACAGGCTTAGGAAGCTGGGAGAAAGGAGGGAGCTGAAGAGCAGTGAAGAGATGAAAGTACTTGGCGCGAGGGAAATAGAACCTGCAGAGCTGGATGGGTGTCTCCGGGCTTTTCAGTCTTGATTACACATTAGAATCACTTAGGCAGATTTTTAAAATACCAGCACCTGAGTTGCTCTCTTGAGGATGCTGACTTTATTGGTCCAGAGTAGCCTGAGCAACAGAACTGTTAAAAGCCCAACATGTGGTTCCAGTATAGAGCCAGAGTTAGGGGTATGTTACTCAGCTTTTTATCACTATAACAAAATGCCTGACACAGGTTACTTACAGAGAAAGAGAGGATTATTTTACTCACTTTTGTTAGTGAGGTTTAATGTGTAAAGTTGAATAGGATGGTGGTGGCAGTGGTGGTGGTAGGGGAGGGAATATTGATTTGGCTCCTGTTAAGTGTAGCAGGTGTGTGTGTGTGTGTGTGTGTGTGTGTGTGTGTGTGTGTGTGTGTATAAAAGTTTACATTGCTAAACAAGAAGTCAAAGAAAGAGGGAGACAGACAAATAGACAGACTGACAGACAGACAGACAGATAGGCAGACAGACAGACAGACAGACAGACAGGCAGGCAGAGCAGGTTCCACAAGCCTTTCACAGTGCATGCCCACAGTGATCTATGGTTTAAACTCTCACCTATAAAGCAGCATTGGAGACCAAGTTCCTAATACAGTGGGTTTTGGGAAACCCCCAAACCACACAAGGGCCACAGCAGAGGATGCATTCTAGAGGCCATCACAGATGAGGACTTGGATACCATTCCACAGGCATTGTATATTCTTAACTGATGGAGAAATAGTGAAAATTGTGTCTTGGAAAGAAAGGAAGCCGGAGGTCACCGGTTGGAGAGAGGCTGGAGCCCATGGGAAGGAGCTGTCCAGAAATGGAGGCAGACATCTTGGCATGCATTATCAGGGGATCAGGCAGGTGCTCTCTTCATGGAAAGGAAAGAGGGCAGATTCCAGGGATGCTCTCGATTCATCCAAAGAACCCAGGCACAGGGGCAAATAACGGGTAGGGTGGGTACTGAGGGCACAAACCAGGGTTCCTATACCAGCTCTGCTCAGTTTTCACCATGCTGGCCTGGACAAGACTTACCTCTTCCTTTAAACTGTGTATCCATTGGAGAGATGGGGATGAGGAAGAATAAGTGAGCTCATGCAGAAAGAGCACCTGGCACAGAGCAGGTACTGAATAGCAGCAGTCTCATCTCTCTCTGTCTCTCTGTCTCTTTCTCTCTCTCTCTGTCCCTCTGTCTCTCTGCCTCTCTCTCTCTCTCTCTCTCTCTCTCTCTCTCTCTGTCTACAAATACATATATTTCAGTAAGAAAGAAATAGTGATGAGACAGTTTCAAAACAGGTTAGTAGGACAGTTACAATAATTAATACATTTCATATTGTTGTCTTTGTAGTAGTTATTCAGAGTACAAGATGCAGACATGATATCTTATCTAAGCACTATTAGTACAAATCTTTATTCTCAGTAAACTAAGAAAAAATAGCTGTTCTTATTCCTGTAGCCAACACAATGTACTGACGGATTCAGAGCATCCACTGTGGGCTTGGACCACTGATCTAAAACTACCCTGGCCCCTTGATAATACTGGGCTTTGGGTATAGAACACAGCCTCTCTAAACATAAATGTTTCCCATTCATAAAATGGGGATAATATTTCATACCTCATAAGGCTCCCAGGAAAAGTATTTGTTCATGATACATACACCTTTAACATTTGCCAAACAAAATACTTAAAAAATCAACAGTTTTGAGAAGTACCAAATATGGTGTTCTGTTGGCCTTCCCTGAAATGACAAGCTGCAGTATGAAGATTGCTTAAGCAACACTGCCAGTCACCTGGAAGTGCAATGGCCAGCCTCTGTATTTGTGCCGTGGTCATAGGAGTTCTTTAACCCTAAACTAAGATGCTGCCTTACTAGTCCTGAAGATAAACATTAATGATCACATAACATTAATGTCCAGGGAATGTAAATTAGCATTCTTACTTTTAAAATGAGCTTTGAAAACTGACATTAGAAATCATATGTATGGTGCTTATTTTCCTGTCAGTTCCCAGCATTTGATACCTACTAACATGTCCCATCAGTGGAAGGCTCCAACACCCTGCACTTTATAGATAGAGAAACTAGTTCAGTAATTTCCTAAAGGTCACATAGCTGGCTTAGGACAGGACAAGGCTGTGTGGCTTGTGTGTGTCATGTGGCACCTTGTGGTAGTTTTGATTTATATTTTTCCAATAACTTTAATAATGTGGAGCATCTTTTCACACTCCTAGCAACTATTTGTGAGACTTCCTTTTTCAGAAGTATATTCTTCTTTTGGATAAAATACAAAATGAGGAAAAAGTATAATAAAAGGTAAGAATACCATCATTTACTAAATAGTGTGACATTCAGACTTTTTAAAGTCTAATTTAGTTATGCATTAGCATATATCTAGCAATCACATATTAAAATATGCAAATATTTCCCAATGAATGTTTATCTGATAAAGCAAGAACCATTATAGTGAATTTGGCTACTTCATGGTGACATAATATTAATATGCACATTAAAAAAAGTGAAGCCTTAGAAATTCAAGTACAAAAGAGAAAATATTACTAAGGTTCTCAACAGTTTAATATATCATGTACTAATTATTATGAATTAATAACAATCTTAAGGCGGTTACATTCCTAAAAAAATGTTCAAACATCAACACAATTTATCACTAAGTGCCACTTAATTTTGCTTTTAGGGTCAGCAAGATGGCTCAGTGGTCTAAAGCACCTGCTTAGGCAAGCTTAGGCAACCACAGGGACCACCGTATGATCACCAGCACCACACGCTACGCCAGCCCCACCCCCATGGCAGGCTGAGCTGGCCATAAAAAATAAAATAAAATAAAACTAAATTTTTTTTAAAAATTGCTTTTAGCCACAGTGGTGGTGTATGTCTGTAATCTAGTGCTCCAGGAGGCTGACAGGCAGGAAGATCACTGTTGGGGCTCAGCCTACAGTAAATAGAGACTTGGGGAGACTGTATTTCAAGAAGTATTTATTCAAACCCTTTGCCCACTTGAAATGGGATCCTTGGTGTTTTATTTTTGAGATGCAAGAGTTTTTCCTATATTTTGAAGCAAATTACAAATCACTGGATACATTGTTTTTTTCATTGCATGGACCATTGTTTTACTTTCTTTGTTTTTGTTGCTGTTGTTTGTTTGTTTGTTTTGACTTGTAGTGATCCTCCTGTCTCAGCCTCCCCAGCACTGGGATTATAGGCATGTGCCAGAATACCTGATCTTCCATTTTTCTTTCTTTCTTTCTTTCTTTCTCTCTCTCTCTCTCTCTCTCTCTCTCTCTCTCTCTCTCTCTCTCTCTCTCTCTCTCTCTTTCTTTTTCTGTGTGTTTAGAGAAGGGTCTACAAGGTGATCAGGGTCTCACTACTAGATTGGACTGAATATGCTCTGGGGGCAGTGTTGGCACAGCTGGCCAAGGGACAAAACCCTCAGCCTCTGCACCTGCTTGAAGATGCCTTAAGCCACTGAGCTATTTGGCCAGCCCTCCATTTTACTTTCTTGATGGTGTTCTTTTTTTTTTTGTCTTTTTGAGACAGGGTCTCATTATGCAGTTGAGGCTGGCCTTGAACTCACTTTTGTAGCCCAGGCTGGTCTCAACTCACACCGATCCTCCTGCCTCAGCCTCCCAAGTGCTGGGATTATAGGCGTGCACCGCCACGCCCGGCTTGATGGTGTTCTTTGCAGCACAAAAGCTTTTAATTCTGTTGAAGTACAATTTCTCTCTTTCTTTGGTGGGTGCTTCTTTGGGCATTATACATAAGAAGAGTGCTTAACAAAAGGTCATGGAAAGTTATTCCTAAGCTTTCTTATAAGAGTTCTACAGTCTTAATTCTTATGTTCAAGGATATGATATATTTGGAATTACTTTCATCTACTGAATGAGAAAGGGTCCAGCTGCATTCTTTTGCCTATGGATACACACCACTTGTTGACAAAAACTGCACTTTCCACACTGAAATGTTTCAGCATCCTTGTGAAGAAATCACATGTTGAACTTTTTGTTGCCTTATTGTTTGAGAAAACAGCATAAATTTGAAAAATCTCATAGGACATGCTGTTACAATTGTCTTGTATCACATTGCTGTCTTTTAAATATATACTATTACCTATAACAATTGCTTGGCCTAATTCAAACTTCATTGTATATTTCACATAGGAAAATTGCTAGCAAGGAAATCATTATGATTTGTGTTCATTTTTCTGAAAAAGAAAAGAAAGCTGGTGGGCCTCGGAGATCAGGCTTGAGGTGCCTCGCACACTGCTCAACACACATTCTCCAAGCACTTATTGGCTTGGCACTGTCCCTGAGGGCAGCCCCTGGCAGGACAGCAGTAGGTTTTGTGGCTGGGTCCTCTCCTTAATTCTCTCTTTAGAGTTATCCCTGTGGATTTTGGTACAACTCCCAGAGTCTTGTCTCTAAATTCTGGTGTCTCAAAATTCTTTTCAAAACATACCTTGTTGCTCTTCCCTGGAGTCAGAACACAGCAACTGTTTTGTAAACCCACAAACTTCACGTGACTTGTGGTTAGGACCAGAAGGGCTGACTGCTTCCTGCCAGGCCCAGCCTGATTCACTCTGCTATAAGGTAAGGAGCAGAAGCTCAGAGGGCAGCAGGCTGGTGGGACAGAGACGCAAGCAGCACAAGGGCCACCTTTCAGGGCCCTGCTGCCTGTGGAAAGTGTGTGTGACAGGGCGACCCAGGCTTGGGCAGGGTTAATCTGAACTCCCAGGTGCCCAGATGGCTCCTAAGTCCAAGCTGCCCTGGTCTCAGGATGGTACTGAAGCAGAGGATGATTTGAATTCAAGGAAGACAGCAGACAGTGACCCCAGATGGGCCCTAGGTCCACTGATCCCTCTCAGGGCCTTTGATGACAGTCACTGCAGTGCTTTCCTTATAGGGAGAGGGAATGTGACAGATGGGGACAGATGGGGAGATGTAGTTTCTGTGAACCCAAGACCCCTGAAGAGAGAATCTGATCAGGCTCAGGCTCAATCTGATCAAATTGTTTCTGTGTGATGACTGCAGGTTTTGTTTCCTCTGAAACTCCTTCCTGAATAACGCAGAGAAATAGTCTGAGAAATTAATTTGCTGACACTCCTGAAAGACATCTGTAATTATGTCATTTGCATAATTTGTACCAACTTCTGCCTCTTTCCCTGTGTGTGCATGTCAGAGCTATAGAACTGGGTTATTCCTATATCAGAAATGAGAACATACTGTCCTTGATGAGGTTATTTTGTCTTTCCAGAAGAGTATAGGGTAGAAAGGTACAAGTCACATGAATAGCACTGATTGAATTTGGATTTCGCTACATGGATCAATCTGAATTTGCAACACGCTGGAGTGCTCTCTTTCATGGGTGCTCGCTCCTGAATCTATGACGGGCTCAGAGCTTGCGGCTTTGCTTGAATAACAGATGTGTTTAAATTCAAAATCTCCACCATTAGGATGCATGCACAGTGGGCCCCGAAGGTGGGTAGTGCCATGCTCACGATCTCTAGAAAAGTTGTCAGAAAGATGAGGCTTTGCTGGAATACAGTGGATGGGACAAGTGATCCCAAATGTCTTCTAATGTCAGGGACAGTCCTCCACAGCAGGGGAGGTTCCCTGCCAAATGTGAGAAGAGCCTTTGCGTGGGGATGCAGTGGGCCACGTGAGCCTGCATCTTGCCCCCTCCTTTCTGTGGCCTGCACCAAGGATGCCATCTCTAGCCCCAAGTCTGAAACGTGGTAGTGAGGAGCCTCAGAGTGGTCTCGTGCAACCGCTTCAGTGCCAGCATCGCCCAGGGCGGTGGCACGTATTTCCTTTCCTGCCTCCCTCGCCTTCTGGACTCAGCCAAGCTCCATTGCCAGGGACCACCTTCCCCCTACAACCTCATTGCGCTCAGCTAACTGTGGCCTTCCTCTGGTTCTTTCTGTTAATATTAACAATAGCAACAACTCACACTGACCTCTTATTGACTTGGTAGGACAGAAGATGGGGATGACTTTGATGTATGAGGCAATTTTGCTCCCATTATAATTCCTGCAGGGAAACATTTCCATGCCCTGTGCAATGTGTGAAAACAAAAGCTGAAAAGCTAAAGTAAAATAACTTGCTCAAAGTGATGCAGTGGGAATAGAGAGCCTTGTGGAGCTGGAATAGGACCAGAGCTGTGTCCAGCCGCAGTACAGTGGCCTAGAATCCCCTGGGCTGCAGGCGCTGGCCCCATCCCAGCCTTTGGCCCTTGGTTGGTAACCCTGCATTGTTTCTCCAGCCTGTCACTCACCGTGGGTGCTGCTTCACCTGCAAGGGCACATCTTCTTTCTGCGTCTCCATGCCAGCTTCCGTGCCCTGCATAACGCCCACTGAGTCCCAGTGTCACCTCCTTGGGGATGACTGCGTTTCTGTGCAGCCCAATCTCCTCCTTTGCTGCAGATATTGATGACAGTACATGGCTGTGCGTGGCTTGTGGTTTGTTCAGCACCATGACCTCAGTGCCTAGTGCTGGACCTACCCAGACCACGTGCTACAGCCATGTCTGTGGGCTATGAAGAGGGCCTGGCCGCTCCCGCCAGTTCTTTCCATTCCAAGAGCCGCTGCCTGTGGGACTTCCCTAGCCCCAGCCCTCTGGCCACAACCGGCCAGGTTAGCTCTGAACAGGAACTGAATGCAGCTCATGGGGGAATCCAGCCCTGGAGGAGACTGGAGATCAGGATTCCATGGGAAAGCATGCAGGGATTTTGTGAGACCCCAGGTCCTACTGCTTGTGGTCGCATGGTGATGAGCCTGGGTGGTGCGGACTCGCTCGGCCCACACTAACAAGTTGCTCATTTCTCCAGTTATGGGGCAGTTATGTTAGAACCCAACTTGAGCCCAGGAGAACCCCAGCCCCCATATCACCTGGCCTGCTTAACAGGAAAAACAGATGTGGGTTTTATAGAAAAGAATAAAGAGATTTATTGAATGATTCTTTTTATATTTAATATTAAAGAAAACAAACTTATGACTGCAGAGTGAACAACTCAGGCTTTTTTTTTTTTTTTTTTTTTTCCTTTTGGCAATATCAGGAATTGAACTCAGGATCTTGCCTTTGCCACACAGGCACTTAAGCCACTGAGCTATATCCCCTGACCCCTCAGACACATTTTTATGGGATTAGATAGGTCTCCTACAGGCTTATTACTTGTGATGTTGGTTGCCAATGCCAGAGGCATTAAACATGTGCATATTTAGATCCATTTATTTCCTTATATATTTTATTTCTAATTCTTACCAGAACCCTAAACAAAACAAAATAAACAAACAAACAAAAAAAAGATGTAATTTTCCATAGTTTGTAGCTCAGAAAGGAAAGGTGATATAAGTTGCCCAAGGTCCAGGTCCTGCCTGAGGTGGTAGAAGTGGAGCTTGAATCGAAAGCCTAGCCTGTTGCTGGCTGTCTCCCCCAAAAGTCTCTCCACCCTGCTCTGATAAGCTTGTCCTCTCCTCAGCTCCTCCTGTCACTTCCTCATTCTTATAGAGGTGGTGCTCGTCACCTGGGTGACAAGGGGGTGAGTGTTGCCTAAAGAAAGCCTGAGGAAAGGGAGTCTCAGGTGTGATGACATAAGTGGGTGGAGTGGAGGAGGAGGAGGAGGAGGAGGAGGAGGAGGAGGAGGAGGAAGAGGAGGAGGAGGAGGAGGAAGAGGATACTGGCTTTGCTTTGTCAAAATGTGGCTCAAGCCTCTGCCAAGGTGGAAGTGGAAATGACCTGTAGTTCAACAGGGAAGTTTTTGTCCACCTCTATAACTGCTTTTTGTCGAATGGAAGTGACTGGAAAATTGCTCTTGGCCAATGGATTTGCCTACCTTTATTCATACCCAAATTTTATGTTCTATGTCCAGAAAATATTCCATCTGACTCAACCAAGAGATCTGTGCACATAAATAGATCTTCTGGAATATAATCAAAATGATAATTTCCTCCTCTGGGCTAGACTAGCCCTGGTTGTGGACTGCAATTACAGTCTCTCTGCCAGTCTACTGTGCTATCGCATTTTGTCAATCCACACTAATTTTCAGGCAATGCAAAGGACTGGGTGTTTCTTTTTTTCCCTCGGCAACTGAAATCCTCCTGGTCTCTAGAGGCAAACATGACTGTTGAAAGTCACGTCAAATTTGCAATTCCCACGGTGACCTTTATCACTGTTGTGCAAACATTGCCTGGTTAGACACCTGCCTGCAGAAGAGCATGGGCGCCTGCACATCACCTGGATGCTGGGCATCAGAACCGAGCAGCTGGCTGGCCTGCCAGCCAGGCCCGGTGTGCCACAGAGCGGCTGTTCTCTTTCCCAGGGCTGCTTTCTCCCTAAACAGCTCTGTCAACAGGAAGAGGTTTTGATCAGTGAACAAAAGACCTGGGTGGGAGGAGATGGGCGACTGTAAGTGCTCCCTGGGGGCTAAACACTTTAGGTGCACAGAAGTGTGCTCATTTACTACGAGTCACTTCCTGTGCTGGGTCCCCTCTGATGCATGATGTGCATAATTATACACCCATTGAGGAGGGCTTGTCATCAAGAGGATTTTGACAGTCAGCTGGTGAGAGCTCTATTTCCATTGTCCAGAGAGAGCTGACGAGAGGGAGATCTTGGTCTCTGGAATGGTCTCTGTCAACACAGATATAGCCAGCTTTGATCATGCATGTGTCATTTCTCTGCTTAGTGAGTGATAGGGCCTTTTATTCGGCAAATGCCAATACTTCTGTCACAAGGAGCATGAGGGTTGAGGTACAACTCGGATGTGGCCTTTCCTCATCTTCCTGGCCATGTTGCTAAAGTGTCCTGTGGAAATGGTGGGGACTATCATGTATAGCTGTGATGCCCAAAGATAATTTTGCAGGAGGTATATGGAACTTCTTGGTATCAGCCTATGGGTTAGGGTTGACACAGGCACAATTCTTCAAAAAGAATGTGAGGCTGGAGCTCTCATTTCTATGCTACAGCTGTAAGCTAACATAGCAATTTCCAGGTCCCTATGGTTAAAGAACCCAGGCAGCATGGGCTTCATAAAGCACTCTCTGTCTCTCTGTCTCTGTCTCTGTCTGTCTCTCTCTCTGTCTTTGTCTCTCTGTCTCTGTTTCTCTGTCTTTCTCTGTCTCTCTCTGTCTGTTTCTGTCTTTGTCCCTCTCTGTCTCTCTCTGTTTCTCTCTCTCTCTCTCTCTCTCTCTCTCTCTCTCTCTCTCTCTCTCTGTCTCTCTCATTCCTTTTAGTCTATACTCCTTTTCTCTTCTACCTGTCAGAGATAACCTCAGCCTAGGTCCAGCTCTTGACAGGACAACTGTTCCAATGTCTCATTTACATGAAGGGGAAGCCAATCTAGGAATTTGGGACACAAAAGACCCCTCCCCTTATCCACACAACTGCTATGAGTCTGCTCACTAACCAACTCACACTCTCTTCCACCATCAATAAAGGACGCCTTGGCTGGCTTTTCTGTGTGCCACTGCCAGTGCTCTGTTGAGGAACAGAGAACCTGGAAAGAATCCCCACAGGACTGTCCCTCCAATAACAGCCACCTCATTCTCTGCTCTGTTTTCTCCCCAGCCCTTTCTCCACCCACAGTCCTATCACAGGCACACTTTCAGCCTGTTAGTGCCAGAGCTGGTCATCTTGCTGCCTGCTGGATATCAACACATAAGTGTTCATCAGACTTCTGTGATTTTATTTTATTTTATTTTATTTTATTGTGTGTGTGTGTGTGTGTGTGTGTGTGTGTGTGTGTGTGTGTGTGTGTTAGGGGCACTTTATTCATATTAATCATTTCAACTTCTGTGATTTTAATTCATTGAAAATCAAACTAAATATTGTTCTCTTCCTCCCCCTGACCATTCCAAGCTCCCTATTCTTAAAGTTGCTCACTAGCAGTAAAAATTTCTACTTATAGATAAACTGCTTTCACTTCTTTGAATCTAGAAGACTTGGTTACACGTACCCTTTGCTATGGTCTGGGTGTGGCTCGAGTGTGCCTCAAAGGTCCGCTGTGCTGGAGATCAGTCCCTTCGTGGCCCTTTGGAGACCTGTGGAACCTTTAAAAGGGAAGAGTCTAAAGGTGGGGACTGTCCCTTAGGTCAGTGTGACAGGAGGTTGTTCCCTATGAGCCTGCGCTGGTTCTCATGAAAACTTTGGGTAATTCTCAAGCTGGTCCTTCCCAGCTCTCTCTGTTTCTCGGCTTGAGCCATGATCTTGTGCTCTGCCCAGGCTCCTGCCATTGCTATCACCATTGCCAGCCAGGGACTGGCATCACCACAGGATCTACGTTATGCCATTTGGTCTCTGAGCCTCTGAAAGTGTGAGCCAGATAAGCCTCCTTTCTTCACAAGGTACCTGTGTCAGGAATTTCATTTCTATAATAGAAAGCTAATGAGTACATGCTCCATCCTAGAAATACTACACTGGGTTTCATCTTGAAAACATAGCAGTCAGTTTTCTCTCTCTCTCTCTCTCTCTCTCTCTCTCTCTCTCTCTCTCTCTCTCTCCTCTCTTTCTCTTTCTCTCTCTCTCTTACCACTGTTGGTAGAGATGTATCTACAACTCACCTATATCTCTAGCTTTTTCTAAAATCTCGAGACAGAGTCTTCCTAAGTTGGCCAAGCTGGCTATGAACTTGCTATTGTCCTTCTCAGCTTTTTAAGTAACTAGAATTACATGTGTGTATGCACCCCCTCCTCCCAGCTCTGTGACATATTTTGAAGGAAAAAAATCAGCTTTTAAATAAATATAAATGAAAATATCTTACCATCTTACTATAAAGGCAAAACTAACCACCAACTCCACACATGCCAATGTGTTTATGTGCTGGAAAGGAAGGACCTGGTAGACTTCATGTTATTCTCGGGTGGGGCCATGGTGAGGAGTGAACACATTAACTTAGTAATATTTGCTAAACTATCTAATTGCTCATCCTCTCGTGTTTCTTGCCACTCGCTCAAGTAAGAATGCTGACACCCTCTCAGGCTCATCCTTCCCTCTTCCTTTGTCCAGTGGCTCATTGTCCTGCTGCTGTGGCCTCCGCAGCAGCCTGTAAGGCAACCGAGGGCAGGAGCGCTGCACTTGTCACCTCTCCTGAATGCTGTTTTGCATGTATCTTTCAACACTGTTATTGACCTGAAATGAAGACTTTAATGTGTGATTGCTTCGTATTTCTGTTACCTGGACATTTTTTGGCTTTTATTTCTAAGTTGGAGGGATATCAGTGTTCTCACTGAAACCCTTAGGTCATGGGCACTCCCTCCCGTGTGGCCCTTGGGCAGGAGGTCTCAGAGGACAGAATAACATCATGTGCGCATCCACCCCAGGGTTAGTTGCATATATTTTCTCTCAGCTCTGCACCCTGTTTCAGTATCAGTAGAGCAGGTGGGGAACGAGGGGCATGAGTACTGTGGCATGCAGTACCAAGAAGAGCCAAGCACGTGATGTCACACGTAATGATGAGGTTGCCCAGATTTCCAGGGTGTCTCCCGAATGCCAAGCCTATGAAAATGAGAAACAATGACTTTTGGACGTTCTAAAACCTAACTTTGGGCCAGAGAGATAGCTCAGCGGACTAAAGTGCCTGCTTCAGCAAGTTCAGGCAAGCACAGGAGTGGAGGTTCAAATCCAGGAACTACACTCCTTGAAAAACAACAACAACAAACAAACAAAACCCCTAGCCTGATAGTAGTTTTATGTCTGTATTAGCAACTGGGCAGGAACCCAACCTAGGGAACCCTGTGGCACACCCATGAGAAGCTTTTGCCACACCCATGGCCTCCTCACACCCACAGTGCACAGCAAACATGGCTGTGACCTTTACCCGAACTCCAAGCCGCTGAGTCATGACTTCTGTGACCCATGAGCAGGGACCGCCCGGGACGTGGGCTGATGCCTGTGTCTCGCAAGCAGGGAGAGGCAGGTGTTCTATCAGACTCAGTGGATGAGTTGCTGCCCTAACCTTCCTGCCAGCCTGTGTGCCCTGCTCCATATGTATGCCAGACCCCTGAGCAAGGTCTGAGGAGAAGATCTGCCCCTGGCCAGCCTCACAGCATGCGGGATCACACTGCAATTTGGACATGGGGGCACCAAGCCATTGACAGGCAAAGAAACAAAAACGCTGGACTCTCAAAGCAGATTAAGTCATCAGGCACTGCCTATGTCCCTAGGACATCTCAGGGTAAGGGCTGAGTGACAGAAGAGCAGGTTGAGACACAAATTATGGCTTCCAAATGTTTCTGTATACCACTCTTGCCATTTTACCAGTAGTGGAAGGGAGATAATGGCTTATCCACAGAAGCATCACTTCTAAGAGAGAGAATCTGCCATTCTGTTCTGGAATAGAAACTCTAAATATAGTAAAGGATGAGTAGTTAAATATAACTGATATGAAGCATAGTGTGGGCCCTAAGGAAAGCTATCCTTTGTGTTGACAGCTATGCATTATTGCCATATGTCAGCAGATTCTTGATGTAATAAAACAGACAAAATTTGATGTAGTAGCAAAGCTGACCTCCGTCTTTCCCTGTCTTTTGCATTTTCTAAGAGTTGATGTTAAGTCAGTAACTTTCTGTGTGGTACTAGAAGAAAAAAAAAAAAATGCCTTCCCACTGACCTACACCCCAAAACCCTCATTGTTTTACTTTTTAGTTTGAAACAAGGTCCTACTGAGTTACTACATTACCCAAGTTAGGATTGATCGTGAGGTCCTCCTGCCTCAGCCTCCCATACTACTGGAATGGCAGGTGTGTACCACCTTGCCCCCTGTTAGTAATCATTCGAGAACCGAATTTTCATTAGTTTTAATTCTGAACGTGGCCTCTTGGCTTCGGTCACTGAGCTATTCCTGCCACAGTCAAACCTTTGGAAAAATATTCTTGAGTACCTTGGCCACTTACTGAGTCCCCCTTGTTTATCATCTTCTCCAAAGAAGCAGGAGATGCACCCCAGCAGTAAAATATCCTTTCAGTGAGCATAATCTCCTCGCCATCAGAAGTTAGGGGGAGCTTTGCCCAGGGAGAGGAATTAGAAATCAGCCCATAAAAATAAATGAAACCGTTTCCATAGTAACAGAAATCCTTCTCTGGTAGTTTTTATCCTGTGTTCCCCCACAGATCCCTTAGGCAGAATAACAATAAAGTCGAAGAAAACATTTTATTATCTTAATGGATTCTTAATTTAAAGCCAAAAGCCTTTAAACTGTCTTCCCAAGGATACGGCAGGCCATAACTCGTGGGATCGAATACCTGTGCAGCGCTACAGAAGGACCAGCCGCTCCCAGCCTCCCCGCCGCGGGAAGAGCAGTCTGAGGACTCTGTCGCTGCGCATGCGTTCTGCATGCAGCCCTTCCTCGGTGGGTGACGCACCTGTCATGTTTAATATTTCATCAGCGGGGAGGTCTGCATCTGTGTTCCTCTGCTGAGAGGAAAATTTCTCCCTGAGGAACTCTGTGTGTGACGAGCACGACAGAGCGCCCGCCTTGCGGCCCTCAGTTGCCTTCTGTAGCAGCCACAAGGAGTCCTCCCCAATACTGGGCTGTGGAGTCTGCACCGCTGCCCTGATTCACACCGCCCTCCCCAGGGAGTCTCCGACCTTTGTTTTTGCAGCTGCCCCTGGGCTTGGCTGTCACATGACAGGAAGGAGGCCTACCAAGGCCCTGCTGAGAGGGCCTGCAGAGGAAGAGGGCCCAGAGGACAAAGTCTTGAGCAGAAATGTCCTCAGGGTACGTCTGGAAGCATCCACGTGTGCAATGGGATGATTGCAAGGTTGCCGCAGCAGTGGGCGGTGGGTGGGGGCAGGGCCATGTACATAGCCTTCAGTTTCTGAGAAACCGTGGAAAGAAAACATTTGCTCTTTTCCTTAATTCCTTACAAGGGGCAACCTGTCCTGTGTCCCAGTTTTCTTTTTCTTTCTTTCTTTCTTTCTTTTTTTTTTTTTTTTTTTTTAAGAATTTTTTTTTTTTTTTTTTTTTTTTTTTTTTTTTTTTTTTTTTTTTTTTTTTTTTTTTTTTTTAAGAATTTTTTATTTTATTTTATTTTATTTTATTTATTTTTTGTTTCAGAACCTTTGTTTGTTTATTCACTCATTTTTATGGCTGGCTCAGCCCGCCCTGAGGGCAGGGCTGGCGCAGCATGTGGTGCCGGGATCAAACCTCGGTCCCTGAAGCCGCCCAAGCTTTCCCAAGCAGGCACTTTAGACCACTGAGCCATCCCACCAGGCCCCTGTCCCAGTTTTCTTGAAAGGATTAGTATCTGTCTGTTTTCTCAAGATAACTGTAAGTTGCTACCTCTTTTAATACTCAAATGTATCTCAGAGGTGTGAGAAATACGAGCTCACAATGTAGAGTTGTAGACCACAGTGTAACTCTTGTCTTGCACTCCTGATGTTTTCTCTATTTCTGCCCATGACCATGCTTGTAGATCCTAGATTTGGGTGCCTTTCCCTGCTATAGCAGCTTCCAGGTGTTGACTCTGTTAAGCTAAAGACAAGTGTGGGTGCTGCGGGGGCGGGGCGGCAGCTCCGTGGTAGAGCGCTTGACTCAGTGCTCAAGGCACCGGGTGCATTGCCTAGCACTGCACAAATCAGTCAATGAAAGATAACTAGAGCCACGCAGATACGTTTCTTGAGGTGCGAACTGGGCTCCAGAATGGTAAGTGCAGTAAATCAGACACGCAAGCTTGAGTACCATGTGCTTTTGCCTGTAGGAGAAACCCAAAGTTTAGGGAATGAAATAAAGCTGGGGAGATAGCTCCGAGGCACAAGTGCCTGCTGGGCAAGTGCAAGGTCGTGAGTTCGAACCCTGGTCCCACAAAAAAAAAAAAAAAAAAAAAAAAAAAAAATAGAGCACTGAGAGCCAGAACTGTTCCAAAACAGAAGGTGACCAAGAGATGGAGGAGGACAGGGAGGGAAGACGAGAGAACGAATACAGGATTAAGATAGGCTGCCGTGTCTGTGTACCCTGACCCTGTGAAGAATGGAGTCAGGCCATGCTGCAGACACCTAGGGAACGGGGCAGCAAAAGTGTTGCTTCTTCCTTCTGTGATAATATTCAGGTTGCATAATCATAACACAGTAATTAGATTTTCACGCTAGATGTGATATTCTTGAGGACAGAGGGGGAACATTTCTAGTCTTTCTGTTGTTGGGGGCAATTTATAGCAATTTAGTAAAATGTGTAGCTTCTGTGAATGTAAAAACAGCAAATGGACAGAATTTGTTGGTTCTAATAGGAGTTTGCTTGTAGGGAGGTTGAGTATATTATGTAAAGTAAAAAGGAACTTTGGAGGTTGCAATTTTTTTCTCTCACTTTATCACAGGACATTTGAAAGAGAAATAGGTAAATAAATAAATAAATAAATAAAAAGGAAGAGAAAAAAAGAAGATAACGAACCTCATACCTTGCAGAGTACCCTTGACTAACTTTCTGAGGTGCCGCTGTCTTGAGCCCTCACTCCTACTCCTCCTACATGGCACAGTGTGTGTGTGCATTCGCAGGGCTTAGCGTCACAGTGTCACGCTGGGGTCGCTGCCTTTGGGGGCTGCACTGTCGCTGTGAATGCATTGGCAGACACAAGCAGCCTCCTGTTTACTCAGATGGAAGCTGACAGTTTGAGATCAAGAAGAATTTCTGTTAGCACCCCAAAGGACAGAGGAGAAGTTTGGAGAAACAGTAGATATTGCTTTTTTATTACTTTATTTCAACTACAGTATATTCTTTCCAAGAACATTCTGCTTTTGCTGGAGTTCCCTGTTGCTAGAATTGAGTGGCATAGTCAGGAATGCAGGTGTGGGGTCAGAATATTGGTCCATATATTCTCAGTACATCTCTGAAGTGTCACCTGACAGATGGGCCAAGTCTTTGGTTACTCTCAATGTCAGTTTCCTCACCATGCAGCTATTAATTAGTACCACATAACATCAAGCTGAGGTTCAAATGAAGTTAGAAACATATTTTATAGGAGCCAGGGAGATAGCTCCATGGCACAAGTGCCTGCCTGGCAAGTGCAAGGTCATGAGTTCAAACCCTGGTGCTGAAAAAAAAAAAAACATACTTTATAATATCTAGATTATAATGGCTGATTCAGAAGCAAATCAGCATGATCTTCATAGTTCCTTATGGAAAGCAGGATTTGGGATATGAAGATGAATTTAAGATTTGGTTTATATTACTCTGAATATATAGCAAATCGTTGGCTATGGCTTGTGTTCAGATGTCCCCAGTGCTCTGTGTGGTCATTGGTGTTCCCAATGTGTGTTCCCTCTGTGTGGTGTTCCGAAAGGTAGATGAATTTAGATTGTGTGATTCTGGGTGTAAGAGTGTGTGACTGCTAAACCAGCCCACTGGCTACTTGGGCACCCATCCAACCCCAGTAGCCTGGATACAGTATCAGTCCTTTTGCTATCTTGTGGGCACCAGGGCCTGTTCTGTTCTGCAGTACTCCTCTGCTATGTGCCACTCTAGCTCGGAGCCAGCTACCTGTGACTACAGCTTCGGCAAGCTAACTAAACCTTTTCCCTTTAGCTTTGGATGTCTGGTATTTCACCTCAGCAATGAGAAAAGTAACTAAGACAGAATTTGGTAAATGCTTCCTATGTAAAGGAATGTAGGGGCTGGGGAGATAGCTCCGTGGCACAAGTGCCTGCCTGGCAAGTGCAAGGTCATGAGTTTGAACCCCAGTCCCACCAAAAAAAAAAAAAAAAAAAAGGAATGTACATGAGTTCCTGGGGCACAGAGGGTGAATGTTGTGGTTTGGTGTAGCTGTCCTCCAAAGCCTGACACAGGCATAAGTGCTGCTTTCTTCATGGGCAGCTGGATCTAAAGTGTGTGATGCTGGGATTAACGCTATGTGTTTATTAACTCAGCCCCCTTACTACTGGTACTGCTCTACCCCCAGCAGCCAAGATACAATAAAGTTTTCCACTACTAACTTTGGGTGTTGGATATTTTGTCTCACCGATGAGGAAAGTAGCTAAGACATCACTTTACCCATTAAGTAGCTCCTTGAGCTGTGGCTTCTCCATCAAACACTTGAAATCATTCATATAATGGCATGTTGGTTGTGCAGATTTTGCATGACAAGTATGATGATGATAGCTTCCCTATTAGTAACTTAGATGAAGAAAGAAAATATCCATTCTATAATATTTCTCTGAAGATGTATGAGAGTAGCATTTTATTGTGCTCAAATCCTTCACATTGATATTGTCTTTCAGTTCTTTTGAACCTTGGTTGTACGTTAGAATAAATGGAAGAGTAAACCAAAACCAAAAGCAAGTCAAAACAAAACAAAAGTGCCTGTGGACCATGTTGAATGGAATCACTGAAGGGCTAGGCTGGCAAGCATATTTTTAAAAGATCCCTGATGGTGCATGCCTGTAATCCCAGCACCTGGGAGGCTGAAGCAGGAGGATCAGCGCAAGTTCGAGACCAGCTTGGGCTACAAAAGTGAGCTCAAAGCAGCTTGAACTGCATAAGGAGACCCTGTCTCAAAATGACAAAAAAAAAAAAATCCCTAGACTGTGGTCATGGGCTACAGTGTTGAGAATTAATGTTCAGTGTCTGTCTCCAAAAGAAAGCTATTAGTAAGAAGCATTCCTGGTGATGTCTATGAATCACCAGGCTCTGGCACCCTATGTTGGCAGGAAGACAGAAGAAACAAAGTGGACCTATTGGAGGTGGGGGAAGGAGCTTGTCTATGGGAAGTCATTCACTCCCTGGCAAGTTGCAGAGTGCCTTAAAACAGAGTTCAGAGACAGTGGCATTCCCCTGTGAATTTGAAAGGCATAGGATCGTTTTGATTCCGGGCGCTCCTCCCTGTCTGTGTGACTGCGGTCATCCTCCTACATTTCGGTCTCTGCAAGCTGTTTTTTTACAGTGCAGCAAAAACCTGCATTCATGTCCTTCCCAGTGTAACCAATCACCACAACCACACCAGCATTAAAAATCACCTGTCTACTAGCTCACATTTCTGCAGCCCCAGCCAAATTCTCTGTTGAGGGCCTCAGCAGGCTGACCTCATGGTGTGGTAGACTGTGTTTTCACTCAGAACTTGGGGTCTGTTTCTGAGCACACCCTGGTTGCTGACAGGCATTAGTTCCTTCCTGTTATAGGACTGAGGTTGCTGTTTCCTTGGACATCCTCAGAGGCAGCAGGGGACATCCTCAGCCCTTACGGGACCTCCTCCTATGATGTTTCTCATGGCTGTACCAGCAGTGCCAATTGTCTTCACCTCCAGTTTATTTTACAGTGGAAGGTTCTTCACCAGGAAGAGCTCTGCCCCTTTTAAGGGCTCAGCAGGTTCTTTCCAGAGAATTTCCCTTACTCAAAAATCAACTGACTTGGGACCTCAATTTCCATCTGTCAAATCTGAGCAAGGAGATTCATATGCAGTGGGCTGGGAACTTAGGGGACCATCCTGGAACTCTGCCTACAATAAAGTCCAAATATATGCATGAAACTTTTCAATGGGGATTCACCCTAGCTCCTGAACAGAGCCCACATTCCTTAGCACGCCTCTAACAACCTCCATGATCTGGCCAATCTTCAGACTTGATTCTAGTTATTCTGTGCCCTGTGACTTCCTTAGCTACATTATACCTGTGACAATATTTTCATACTTTTAGGACTTTGCTTCTATTTTAGTTCTGACTTCTGAGATTTAATGCTCTTCTCAGCTTTAGTTCAATGTTCTACTATGCTTAGAGTATTTTTTTCCTTTGGTTCATATGACCCAGCTGAGGCTTTCTTTCTTCTAGAATTTTCCCCCTATATTCACTCAATCACACAACAAATATTTATTGAGCAGCTAGTCTGTGCTGCTGGACACTCAGCAGTGAATGTCTGGGTCCGTTTGTCTCCATTATTTGCTGAATGGATAAGAGAAAGACAACAGAATACAGATCCCGGTGAAAAGAATAACAAGTACAGAGGCTCCAGCTCAGTAGCCCTTCAGCGTTCAGTCAGTATGTGCCATACCTGTTGTGAGCACATAGATCTTTCAGGGACTCTCAAATCACTGGACACTGAGGAGGAAGAAACGTAGAAATGCAAGTCCCACTCCTCGATGGCAACACTGGCAAAACAGCATCAGTTACCAAGAGAGTAGACTCATCCACATCAGAAACCTGTGTCCCATGGGGTCCCTAGACCTAAAATACGGAAACTGGGGCTAGCACTCTGGCTCCAGAGATAGGCTGGGTACTCTGAGGGTGGGGATGTTAGAGGTAGGAGATAGCCTGGACTCCCCTGGCTATGGCTACTGGGTTGAGCTGTCATCCTAACACCCCCTCTGCACGGTAAGGCTTTGTATCACCATTTAGCTCATCACTTTGGAAGCAGCAGCTTGCTGGCCTTTTAGAAGTGAGAAATCATGAAGGTCTTCACTGGTCCTTGGAATTCGCAGAGCGATCGTCAAATAGAGGTGCCTGGGCAGGGAAAGTGAGGCTAGAGAGGGAACAGAGCCACTTCTAGTCCTTTGCGCTTTTTAGATGGTAAAGAAGAGGGACCTTCTTGAGGTAGCTCGCCAAAGTAGCATTTGCTCTGGAAGCCCACATGGGTTTTGTAATTTTGTAGACTAATTGGAAGGAAAATCAGAAAGTCATCATGGTTCAGCTCTAAGACATTCTCAAGTGCACCTCACTCTTAGTTTCTTCCTCTCCTTCCTTCTCTTTCTGGGCCTATCTCTGGGCATCAGTCCATTTTGTTTGCTCTTAAGCTTTCTCTGCTTCCTCATGGTATCTACCTTGGAATTTCGGGTTGCATGTGCCTTTGGCTTGCCATACATTGACTCTGCGTCATGATAGTTGTCTTGTTATTTATTTTTAAGCTTCAGTTCATGCCAGCAACTGCTATGGTCTGTCTATACAACTTCATTCAAATTTAGGACACAGAGAACTTAGTTGTCTTGGTTCATCTTTTTTAACACTCTTTTTCTTTCCTTCCTTCCTTTCTTTCTTCCTTCCTTCCTTTCTTCTTTCTTTCTTTCTCTCTCTCTCTCTCTCTCTCTCTCTCTCTCTCTCTCTCTCTCTCTCTCTCTCT
>PVJA010035292.1:0-21936 GCA_004027025.1 Myocastor coypus
TTTTTTTTTTTTTTTTTTTTTTTTTTTTTTTTTTTTTGGTAAACAGGAACTTATAGGTAAGCACACCTTTTCTGCAAAGGTTACACTTTTAAATCAAACATGGTGTCTTTCACATTCTCTTTTTCTTCAGCCCTTAAAAATGTAAAATTTACAGAAATACAGTCATGAAAATCCAGCAGGTGATATCTCTCCAAATACTCGGTTTCTAACACCTGGGGCACTGCCACAGTTTTATGTTAATTATAAGTACACACATACAAGTTTCATATGTGCTGAGTGTCACTTTTTTTGGCAGGCAGTAAGGTGTTTATGGCTTTAATTTGGTGGAATTCTATGCCTTTAAAGTTTGGACTAACTAGGCTTTGAAAATCTGGCTTAGCACACGCTACAGCTGCCAACTCCTTAATTGTCTTCCATATGTGCTTGTTAATTCCTCAGCTCTTTTGGTGTCACTATGATCTAATTATTCCCGTTTTATCTCTAGAAAAAAAATCACAACATCCTTATAGTGTCCCTGTTTTCTAGTGTGATCATTAATTTATACATACATATATATATATATATATATAATTTATTTATTCATTATTTATTTACTTACTTATTTACTTACTTATTTTTAGTGGTACCAAGGTACCAAGGATTGAACACAGGACCCTACACTCAACAGGCAAGCACTTATTCTACTGAGTTATCTCCCCAGCCCCAATTACTTTAATTTTTATCATATCTTTTTCTGTAATTTAATCAAATTTTGGCAAATAGCAACTGAAAGATCTGGAACTCTCTAAACTCAAACTTTATAAAATAATTAAGCTGCTTGCACTTCTCTTTCATAGATGTCAATCCTAGGTACAGTAGCAGGCACTTATAATCCCAGCACTCTGGGAGGTTAAGGCAAGAAAATAACAAGTTAAAGTGCTGGGTGTACAATTATCAAAACCTTGTTGTATTAAACCCTGAGTTTTATTAGTGTTTGGTTCCTTTGGTACTATATTTGGTTTTTGAAGTAGAATATTTGTGGTTACCTGATTAAGATATAAAACTTGGAAAGAGTCCTGGATCACAAGTTTTCTGTCTGACAGCTTCTAGATAAATGTTTTAGAATAGAGACAGGAAAGATATTTTAAAGGGAAAAAATTCTTTATAAAGATTATTTGTAACATATTAATAAAGTGCATTTTGATATCATGCTTAATTCAAAAATTCAAATTTATGTGTATTCTATTGAATACTTTGGAAATTTTTAGTGTAATTTATAAGCAGATCAATTTTGTGATCTGTAGTGTTTATGTCTTCACTGCTGCATAATAAGGTTTTCACTATATCTTTTATTCAATACATATCTTTCAATATATCTTTATTCACTATATATCTTTTATTTATTACATATATTTTAATTTTTATATTACTATATTTTATTTATACATAAACTTTTGACTTGTTTCCAATGTTTACTTGTTTCCTTATTAAAAACTGAGATATGCAGTTTAATATCCAAAGAATACTTAAAAGCTGCTTAAATTTTTGTAAAAGTGAGGATATGAGGGCTTAATTCCAGATTGATCAAAGATTGTTTGGAAGTCAGCAGTCCAGGTGATTCTGAAAGTAGTGCTAATTGCAGTGTTAACCCATTTTCTAACAATCATTTAATGCCTACAATTTGATGCTAAAGCAAATGTTGACTTAGAAGCTTTTTGCTGTTTCACTAATGTATTCTTTTATTATTTCATTAGAATCAACATGACTTTAAAAAGAGATTATTAAACAGGCGAACTGTAGCTAGGAATGGTTTCAGCATTGCTTAAACACCCTAACCCCATGCTTCCTCCAAAGTCTAAGGCAAACTCTTAGCTATGAGCTCCTATACAAATGGAAAGTTAAGAACTTCCAACACCACAGTGGCAAAAGATATATATTACCACTCCAAAAGGCACACCAAGTAGGATACCAAACATTGGAACCAAAGAAAGTCCAAAATCCAGCAGCTCAAACATCAGACCTTGTAGATTCACATTACTGGCTTTTCCAGACTTCTAGGGTTTCTACGATATGTTAAGATTCTCTCTTCTTCATACACTGGCCACTCAGGGGTACAATACATGGCAATCCAGGTCTTCTGAAATAGAGATGGAAGCCTCTTAACCTCAGAACTCCTGCATTCTGCCTGCACATAAAACCAGTGCCATGTGGTGTGCTGCCAGCTTAAGCAGTATCCAGGCTTTCCTCTCTCATGGCTGCAGGATGTCGAGTGCCTGGATTGCTGAGCATTCTGATTCTGATTCCAAAGAATAAATTTTCCGTACAGGTCGCATTTTGGAGCCTGGGGTGGCCACTGAAGCCACTCTGGAACATGGTGCTCTGGGGCTTTCCTTTTAGGGCAAAGTCCCTAACTCATGCAATTCTGAGGCTGCAAAGGGTGGAGAACTGCTGCCTCCTGTGATGCCCTCAGGCCATCTTTTTCATTCTCTTGTTGCTTCTCTGCAATGGAGATCCTCTCAGCTCTATCTTTGCATTCTGAAGCTTTATTGGAGCTTCCTTTTTGCCCAAACTCACGATACTTTAAATCATTCTACTGGGCTCTTTGCTCTTCTTTCTTTCTTTCTTTCTTTCTTTCTTTCTTTCTTTCTTTCTTTCTTTCTTTCTTTCTTTCTTTCTTTCTTTCTTTCTTTCTTTCTTTTTCAGTACCAGAAATTGAACTAAGGGCCATGCATTTGCCAAGCAGGTGCTTATTCTACTGAGCTATATCCCTGGCTCTGGGCTTTTTACTCAACATATATCTGACCAAAAAAATAGCCATGACACTGACCGAATATTTTACTGCTTTGAGATTTCTTTTGCCAGATTAATCAGCCCACCATGCTTAATCTCAGTCTCAGGCAGTCTCTGGATGTGAATAAAACTCAGCAAAACTTCCTGCCAAGCTGTAATACATATCATCCAGAGTCCAACAGCCAAAACAGTCCTTTTTTCCAGGAGAAGGCTGCCAGACTGGTCTTTACCAGCAGAATTTCTATCAGCCTCATCATCTTCTCAGTTCTGATTAGAATTCTCATGCAGATTAGCCAAAGCTGTTCCAGTGCTTCTCTTGTAGGCAACATCGCAAAACCTTTCCAATCTCTTCCTGTAAGCCATTCTCAAGAGCTCATAACCTGCTAGGTCAGGTAGCCACAGAGATGGCCCCACTTCTCTGATACTAAATTCTGTCTTCGTTACTTTTCTCTTGTTGCTGGAACAAAATGCCAAACACTCAAAATGAAGGAATAAAAGGTATATTTATCTCACAGTTTGTGGAAGTTTCAGTCCATACAAGGCTAGCTCCAAGGCAGACTGGCACGTTACAGAGGGTAGCAGTTCATGACAGTAGAATATAGCAAAACAGCAAGAGCAAATAGGAGAAATAACGGCACCAATGGCAACAGAGAGCAGGTCTGTCTTTCTTATGTTGCATTGAAGCTCTCTGTCCCAGGCTTGGTGTATCACTCGCACCCATAATCCCAGCAGCACTCACACCCATAACCTCAGTGGATCATGAATTAATCACAAACTCTAGAAGTCCACCCTCTGACAGCATGAGGCTTTCAGTGAACAACTGCAAACCATAACAATCTTCTAAGCCGAAAGTGAGGTTTCCTCATTTTCTTTTGTTTTTCTGTATTTACCTAATTTGGAAGACTGTGTTGTATTTCTTCATGCTCTTGCCCACACTCAAAGGAAGCTGCTAATGTACATTCAAACGAAGGTCTATTGTGGCATAATTTCCTGCTTGAGGAGCACAAGGTCCTGAGTTTGATTCTTAGCTAAAATAAATAAATAAATAAACAAACAAACAAATAAATAAATAAATAAATGGGTCTATTTCTCTTGTGTGAATTTGCTTATATTTCTTAATTCCTGAAAAATCATATTTCTTCTAAACAAGTTGTATTTAAGCAACTGTTATTGTCCTTCCATAGGCAGATTCCTTGTTAAGAACAGGGTATTTACTTCCCTAGAAAAATAATCTTATTAATTTTGAGATATTATATAATCATGTTCAATGCCTGCAACATTTGTTGCAGTATGCTACTATTTCTGAAGTGTGAATTCTACATCTGGCATGCTTTCATAACCATTTGAGAGTTTTATGTGTACGAAGAGGATATATATTTCCACTAAATGAGAAATACTTTTAAATTGCAGATTTAATAAGATTTCTATTCAATATTTCTAAAATTTAAAACTATCATTAGTCATGTTGATTATGTATCATTAGTTACAACTTGTTTTGTGGAATGGGGTGTGGATGTACCATTCTTGTACTGGTTATGTGGACTCCAGTTGATAGCTGGGCAGAGAACCAATTCCCCCTACCACATCTCTGCTCCAAAAGTCTGTAGTTCCACGTATTAAATAACAGAGATTTCATTTACTTTTTAAATTTTTTATTTCATTAGTAAATGTTACCAGTTTCACTGAAGTTTGAAACATCCTCAGAGTGGAAGTTGGTTAGGTTGTGATGTGTTTCAGCACTGAAAATTCTTGCTGCCATGAATCTTGAGAGTGTCTTCTCTCCTCCGTTTTCTCCTCAGGATTTACACTCCTGTGACTATGTCTCTGCCTATCCCAGATGGGTATACAGGTGCTCCCAAGTAGCACAAGGAAAGTTCACACAACACGCTTTGGCTTTCATGAATTTTATCTCATCGAACCAAGCCACAATAGCACAAATATTCAACTGTCTTATAAGGAATGAAAATGATAATTTGAACTTGAAATATTAGCACACAAAAAAATATGCAATTTACAAACATTTTTTCTGCTATTCTTTTCTACCCTAAAGCTGTTATAACATTATAACAATATTTTAACATTTTCACTTAAAAGGGATAGGTCATGCACACTGGAACACATAGGAAAGCATGATAAATGCACATTTATGTTTTCTCTGAAGACTCTTTAAAATGTAAAGTAGTAATATTTTTGTACTGGTTTAATCTATACACCAAAATCAATTTCAATTAAATGGAAACAATGATAACAAAGTTACTTGTATCATTCACACTTATTTTCTTGAGCAAAATTAATTCTGAATTATGTGAAAAATTTTAACATGGATGTTATAAAAATTTCATGTACTCATTTGGTCATAAGGTAAACATTACATTTCAAATGGTTTTAAGTAAATTATTTTATGAATATTCATTGGCAAATTACTTTCTATATTATTCAATTTAAAGGAAAATTTCAGTGTATTATGTTTTGTAAAATGTTAGAATGCATATCTAAAATAGTCATGCTAATCTACAAAACTTATTATCAGAAATGAGGAAGGAGCCAAATTCGCCTTACATTTTCTCATTCTGCAAATTGTAGCTGCTTTATGAGCCTCTCTGTACCTGTGGTGTTATGTTTCTATGAAACAGCAGTTTTGTAGAAATTTAATGTACTGTGAGTTCTCCAAAAGTTAGAGGTGTAAGCCAACTAACACAGCTTTATGGATTTTAATAGAATTGTACCTGGTTTTATATATTTTTCTGCTATGAAACTCTTGCAAATTCATTTTGTTTTAAAATTTCATAAGATGTAAGATGTCTGAACATTTTGTAGCAAATATTATTTTTGTGTATAGTGTATATGTTTCATGCAATAAACATTTCTTTTGCTAGATGAATATGGTTAATGCATTCTGGAGAATTACTTCTTGCTTTTCCAAAGAGAAGGCAAAATGACATTTAGAAATGTCATTTTAAAAGTTGTAGTATTTTCTAATATGTTCTTGCATAGATTCCACCCATTGGTTTGGCTTGCTTTAGTGTTCTTTAATTAAGTTGCAGCAATATTTCCTTAGTTATATGATTTGAGGTTGCAAAGCAAATAAAGTAATGCTTCACTTACTCCCTGGAGTGTCTCTTGGATTTAGGTCTATACAAGAATAGCTCACAAATCTATTGTATATGCAAATTCTTATTCTTTCATAATCATTCCTTCTCCTCCTCATTCTCCTCCTCCTTCTCCTACCCCTCCTCCTCCTCTTCCTCCTCCTCCTCTTCTTCTTCTTCTTCTTCTTCTTCTTCTTCTTCTTCTTCTTCTTCTTCTTCTTCTTCTTCTTCTTCTTCTTCTTCTTCTTCTTCTTCTTCTTCTTTTTGGTGGGGGAGAGGATCTCACTGTTTAGTTGAGAATGGTCCTGAACTCAGTTCATAGCCTACATTGTCCTTGAATTCTCCAAAATCCTCTTGCCTCAACCTTCCTATTGATACAATTACAAGCGTTCAGCACCACATCTAGCTTGTGCTCCATTTCTTAACCATCCAAGAAGTGAATGCCCTTTGATTATCAGCATTAAATTTGACATCTGCTTGTTGTTTCAACTCTACCATGCTTTTCAGTGTTTATTTTCAGACTCCCAATCCATGCTGAAAATGTATCACTATACTATCATTTTGTATCATTGTTTATATTCAGAAGTTTAATTGTTAGGGCCAGCAAAATAGCTTAGTGGATTAATGCAATTGCAAGCAGGTGCAGGGACTGGGAGTTCAATCCCTGGGCCTGCTATGCTGGCCCCGCCCCCGGGGCATGCTGAGACAGCAATTGAGACTGGGCACGGTGATGCATGCCTGTAATCCCAGCTCTTGGGAGGCTGTAAACACATGGATCACTATGAGACCTATTTAGTAGTGAGACCCTGAACACCCTGTAGACCCAGAAAATCCCTTCCCTAAAAAAAATACAAAAAAGGAAGTTTAATTGCTATTATTTTAGTTACTTATTGCTCCATTTAAGCTTTAATAATTGTATACTGGTCATATATATATGTCCCTCATTTAAGCATCTATAAGCAGTAGTACACTGGACACCACTGACATGTTCATTTTTTGTATTTTTAATTTTTTTGGTGTTTTTGAGAAAGGGTCTCATTATGCAATTCATGCTGGGCTTGAGCTTACTTTATAGTGCACGCTGGTCATGAGCTTGCAATGATCCTCTTGTGTCTGCCTCTTCAGTGCTGGGATTAAAAGCATGTGACACCAATACTAGCACCATTGACTTCTTCTAGGTTAACCTCAGGTAAACAGGAAAACAAAATGTAAGGCTACTTTTTCTTATTTCTAGTATCTATCACTTAACATCTACCATATTCTCATTAGCAGTACAGATTTATATAATGTGTCAATCTCTAGGCTTCTTCCAATGATCTCCATACGTTGGCCTCAGAAAATTTTTAAAATTGGTTTTCCCTAATCAAAACATTTTATAGTGCCCTATTTCCTATTATACCAGAGAATCAACACCATTTTTACTGTTTTTATGGTATTACTTCATAGATTCACTAGTTCATTTGTATGCACATATATGCACATATTATACTATAATGTACTACACTGTAATTCAATTCATGTGAGAAAAGAAAGGATACTCTAGAGGATACTCACATTTATCACATGAAGATAAATATGTCAAACATGTACAAAAATAAAATGGAGATTTGCCCTGAACCTATATATGATAAGAGAGCAACAATGACATAAAAATCAAGGAGTAGAATATTTATATCACCTTAGAATAAGAAAAAAGTCTTAAACTTGGAACCAAAGACAAAGTTTAAAAATATTTGTTGAAATAAAAGCTTTAAAATTATGTTAGATGATAAATACATTAGCAAATTTTATGAAGAAATTTGTAGATTTTGACAGGACATTTTCACATCAAAAAGGTAGACTCAAATCTTCCTGACTGTAAAGAAAAATCCTATAAATCATCAAAAAAAAAAAAAAACTCATAGTAAGATAGTAAGAATGAACCTAAACCAGGCAGCAGATATATGCTATATATATTCTACAAATAATTACCTTCAAATGTAGCATATAGGCAAATATAAATTTTCATTACCCCATGTTAATTGTCATTATATTTCTCATCAAATTGATTTTTCTATGGCCCGATTTCTATTTATTCCATAGCAACTCATATTGACATTTTCTGGGTTAGTATTTAGACAATGTGTTATAATCCATTTTAAGGAGACACTATAGTAATATCATACTGTGACAAATGTTACTATAGGTTATCATGTTTTATTTTTTAATAACTACAACTTTTAGTGTTTTAAATAATTTAAAAAATAATTTTATTAGTACATGATTACAGTACAATGATATTCCTTTAGGGTAGTTGGTACATGTAAATACCACACCTTAATTCTTAACAATTTTAGTATGCATGAATATTTGTATGTATGCATGTTCTGTATTTTAGCAAATCTTTTCACCATCTATATACGTTTAATGAATTGTAATTACTATATTTGGATATATTGTCTTCTTTCTCCTTCCTAAAACTAAAATTTGCAAGACAAAATACTGGATACTTTCTTCAAGTATATTTGGCAGAAATGTCAAATTTATTACTTGGAGGGCTCCTCGAAAACACAAATGGCTGACTACACTTGTGGAAAATTTCAGCTCTGTTACTTTGCATATTATATACCACAAATATATCTTCTTTTCCAAAAATCCAGAGTCAGATATTTAAAGTTCTTTAAATGTTCTGTTTCTCCTGTATTTTATTTTATGCTTACTATTTTTTTGCTTACTATTTACCACTTACCAGTCCAACCGTTGAAATGCTGAATGACCAAAAATTTGCATAATTTTTGATAATTTTTATAAGGCTAGATGTGAAAATGATTTTATCAAATAGATTTGATAACTTTTCTGCCTATAGCATATTTTATATATTCAACACACAACATAATGTCACAATCCAGACAGTAGTATATAGTCTGTTTCTGAATTACTTTTGTATTTTTGTCTTTAAGCAACACACTTTACACTGTTGTGTTGACCTTTCCATTTTCTCTGTTGGTTCTATAATTTTATTAAAATGTCTGCTCATTAAATATAATGGTAAAGATGTTGATGATGAATGTCCTGGTTTGCTATTCATTAGCGTGTATTTTTCAATTATTTGGTCTATTACATCTAATCTAAACTATAAATGACTTTTTAATACCCCCTCTGTTCTCAATAAATAACAGACAAGTTTCATAATGTTTGGCCCAGAAGGTGCAAAAATATTTTAAAATAATAATATCCTGTTTATAGGATAGCTTGTTAGATGTTGGCTTTGTTCACACCATCCATAGAATTACTACAATCATTGACCATTAGTGGAAATTGTAGTTTTGCTTCTTCAAGTTCTATCATTTCTGTATTATGAATAGTTGACGGTAGGAGGTATCTCTGTTTCATGCCTGAATTTTCCAATCTTCTAGGCAAACATTTATCCTTTGTTAGGCTTTTCTTTTGCAGATCTGTTGGCCCTTCATATTCAGCCTTAGTGTCCAAAAGTGTCAATCTTCACAATGTCCATGTTCAAAATGGTTTCATCAGTCAAAAATATTCATTAGTCAAAAGTATGAAGGAATAATCTTTATAGCTATTAACAAATACTATTGCATTTCAAGTTAAAGTTATAAAAGAATAAATATACCCAGATTTGCAATCAAAAACCCAATGCCTCCAATATTGCCAGCTTCACTGGTGGCCCACTGCAATTGTAGAACATTGGACTGTGTATGCATCTGCTTCCTCTTAGTTCAAAGAGAAGGATTTTCTTTTTCTTTCTTTTTTTTTTTTTTTCTTAGCAACATCAATAGGAAGGTGGGTCATGCCCACACACTGTGCTCTGTAGAACTATTGTGAGGACAATATGCAATGTATCAATTAAAAAAAGAAAGGGGAAAAGAAGAAAAAAAAGTAATGTTTAATGGAAGTGTTAAGTTTTCATTGTTTGGTCAATCTTATAGACCTATATCTATTAATCTAAACTGATCTGATGATGAAAATATGTAATACAACCATTGTTAAATTTAAATAAAAAATAAAATTAAAAAAATTAATTTTATATATTTGATGTAGTATCAAGCTATGTACCTCAGACTCATAGTGATCCTCATGTTTTCAGTTTCTATTGCATTGGAATTACAGATGAGTGCCACTACACCTGGATTTGATCACCTGTTCAGTGCCCCCAAGGGTGGGGCCAGTGCAGCATGTTGTACCAGGGATCAAACTCAGGTCCTTGAGTTTACCTGAGCAGGTGCTTAATCTACTGTGCTAACTCACTGGCCAATTTTTTTTTTTTTTGCCACATTATGAGTTTCCTCTTCATTGTGTTGGTGGCTTCTCTGAGAAGCTGGATGTGAAAACAATCTTTGAGGTAAAATACCAGTTGTTGATTTTTTTGTGGTAGTTTCTGTATGATCAGGATTTTATTCATAAAGTTTTTACCTATACCAATGTTTACAAGAGATTTGCCTATTCTATATTCAGTAGCTACAGTATTTGTGTTTTAATATTTAGATATTTGATCTGTTTCTAATTTAGTTTAATGATTAGTGAAGGATATGGATCCAATTATAATTTTTTGGCATGTGCAGAGCCAGTTTTTCCCAGCATCAAATAATTAAGAAGCCGGCCTTCCAAGGAATGTCTTTGGAATTTTGTCAAAGATGAGCAGATGTATATGTCTGGAGTTGTTTCTGCATCTGCTAGTCTGTTTCACTTAGTTTTGTGCACGTGATTTTGCCTATACCGTGCTGATTTTCTCGCCATGGTTATGTAGCATCATTTCAGGTCAGGCAGGGTGATAGCCATGACCTTGCCTTTGTTGCTCAGAATTGCCTTTGCTATCCTATATCTCTTCTCCTCCCGTGTGAATTTTAGGAAGGTCTACTCTAGTCCTGTGAGATATGCTGTTGAAATTTTGGTTGAACTCGTATTAAATCTGTACAAGAGTTTTTGAAAATATGGCTATATTCTCTATCTTCTTACCCAAGAGCAAGGGATGTCTTTTCATTTTCTGATACCCACTTAAACCTCCTTTTAAAGAGTACTGTAGTTTTCAAAGTAGAAATCATTTCCATCCTTTGTTAGATTGATTCCTAGTTTTTCTTTTCTTTTCTTTTTTTTTTTTTTTTTTTGGATGCTATTGTGAAAGGTGTTGATTCCTTAATTTCTATTTCAGTGGGTTTTCTATTCATGCACAGAAAGGATATTGATTTTTGAGTGTTGATTCTATATACAGTTATGTTACTGAATTTGCTGATTAAAATCTAGCAGTCTTTTAGTGGAATTTTTGTGGTCTTTTATGTAATCTATCATGTCATCTGCAAATATTGTTAATTTAATTTGTTTCTTTCCTATCAATATTCCTTTTCTTTTTCTCTTTTGTAATTTCTCTGGATAAAGTTTCCTGTACCGTGTTGAAAAGTTGGAAACAGTGGACAGCCTGTCTTATTCCTGACTTTTAGAGAGAAAGATTTCAGGTTTTGTCTATTTAGTATGTTGTTGGTTGTTGGTTGCTATACATGACTTTTATCAGATTGAGATGAAGACCATTGATTCCAATTTTCACTAGGGTTTTTAATCATGATGGGTGCTGTACTTTGCCAAAATAATTTTCTGCATTTACTGAGATGATCATATGATTTTTGTTTTTGCTCTATTAATATGATGAATTATATTTTTATTTACATGTGCTGAACCATCCCTGCATCTCTGGTGTGACTCCCACATGATCATGTATGTAATCTTCTTGACGACATTGCATTATATTTGCCAATATCTTACTGAGGTTCTTTGGATCTATGTTCTTTAGGGAGATTGGCCTGTGGTTCCCTTTCTTTGTTGGGTCTTCCTTCAGTTTTAGTGTGAGGGTAATGCTTGCTACTAGGAAGGAATTTGGGAGTATTTCTTTTCTTTCCTGTTCATTAAAGAGTTTGAGAAGTTGTGGTGTTAAATACTTTCTAGATTTCTCATAGAATTAGTCAGTGAATCACCAGATTCTGAGGTTTTCTTTATGTCACGTTTTTAATTACATCTTTGATTTTGCAAATAATATTAGTTTATTATAATCTTTTTGCATCTTCTTGATTCAACTTTGTTAATTCATATGTGTCTAGGAAACTGTCCATTTCTTCTCAATTTTCCATCATATTAGAATGCAATTTTTCATTACATTGTAGGTATATATAATCTTCTGCATTTCTGCATAGTCTGTTGTGATATCATACTATTTATTTCTAATTGCATGGATTTGAGTATTTTTTTATTGTCATTTTGATAAAATTGGGTAAAGGTTTGTCTATTTTATTTAATCGTTCAAAGAACCACCTCTTCAATTCGTTGACACTTTGTGAGTTTTATTTTTTGTCTGCAATGCATTAATTTCTGCTCCAATCTTTATAATTTTTCCCGCATACAAACTCTGCCATAGTCTGTTCTTTTTTTTCTAGAACTTTGAGGTTCACTATTAAGTTGTTTATTTTTAGTTGTTATGTTTTCTTGATATGAGTATTTGCTGCAATAAATTGCTCTTTCCTGGCTGCTTTCATCGTGTGCTACACATTTTGGTATAGTATATGGTCATTATCACTTAATTATAGAAACTAATTTATTTTTAAAAATGTCATCTGTGACCCCTGGTTGTTCAGAATACTACTATTTAATTTCGATATGTTTATGAAGTTCATGTGGTTTACTTCACCATTGATTTTCAATATCATTGCACTATAGTCTGATAATATGAATTGGATCATTTTGATTCCATTGAATGTACCTAAGTATGTTCCATGAATTAATATGTGATCTATTTTGGAGAACATCCCACGTGTAACTGAAAAGAAAAATATATATTCTGATACTGTGGCATTGCATACTCAATAGACATCTATGAAATTCATATATTGAAAAGTTTGGTCTAGTTCTAATATTTCATAGTTGAATTTTTGTCTAGTTGAACTGTTATTTTGTGACAGTAGGTTATTGAGGTTTACCCTATAAATTTTATTGGCAGTTATTTGATTTTTTTCATGCTCATTAATAGTTATTTTAAGGGCCATCGGTACAGCTCAGTGGACTAAGCACTTGCTTAGGTAAGTGCAGGGACCAGTGTTCAGTCTGTGTCACTGCACATAGCCCTGGCCACGCCCCTGGGTGCGCTGATTCCATGCATGGTGGTGTATGCCTGTAATCCCAGTGCTAAGGAGACGCAGATCAGGAAGTTCATTATGAGTTTGAGCTGTAAAGTGAGACCTTGCACAAAAAAGAAAAATGCACTTTATATAGTTGGGCTCACTGGTATTTGCCGCATATAAATTTATGATTGTTAACTAATCTTTATTTTATACCTTTAGAAATGTTTTTGGTACTATAAATTTCTTGTTCAGTTTGTTCTTAAGTATTTTACAATTTTTGATAATACTTATTGCAACTGCTTCTTACTGTCCTTCAAGATCAAATTTAAATATTTAAAAAAATTTAAAGATGTATCTGGTACAGAATCTTACATGCAACTCAGACTCATAGTTATCCTCTCACCTTACCCTCACCAGTGCTGAAATTACAGGTGTGTGCCAACATGCCTAGTTTTGGTGGCTGGCATGGTACACCCAGAGTGGAGTCAGCAGAGCATGTTGTACCAGGGGTTGAACTTTGATCCTTGGCAAAATAGTTGATGAATGAGAAGAGGGTTACTAGCATAAAACAAAAACAAATGTTGAAATTAAATTTTGAATGAGACCTAAAAGAAGGTAGAAAAGAAAAAAAAGGAGCAAAGAAGAGAAAAAGAAAAGATAAAAAGGAAACAAAAATAGCTATGTGTAGAAAAAACAACAAATACACAGAAGAAAAAAACAAATTAGACAAAATAGAACATAATAGAGACCAAAGCACAAAATAAAGTGAAAAAAAACCAGAAACATAAAAATGCAACAAAGCAAAAGAATTCCCAAAACAACCAGTAATAAAAATTTAACATGAAAACAACAAAATAAAATCACTAAACCAGCCTACTGATCAGGTGAAAACCCCTCAGAGAGAGAAAAAAAAAATTAGTGAGTTTCCTCTAGCATTTACAGTAGTATGGTAGTGTCTGTTGCCAAAACGTGTGCTATAGCGAAATATGATTTATGCAGGTGGATTTGTTCTGGGTTTGGTCTGATCTTTATTTCTGGAATTGGGGGAAAGGATAAGTTTTCTGTGTCTGAAATTTTCCTAGCCACTTAATAAAAAAAGATGAAAATATTTTTAAAAGTTAAAAAATAGCAGAAAAAAAAGAAAAGAAAAGGAAAGAAAAGAAAAGGAGGGGGGTGGCTTTGCATGGCCCTGCTTCTATTCCTTCTGTCTGTCCCCAAGCACATGGTTGGTTCACCTAACTTAACACCTGCTGGCTCATATTGTTACTGTTGTTTCAGACTTTTCCTGGTACTAGTCCTGACTGTCCACCTTATACTACAGCTGGGATTCTACTGTGTTGCTGAAGTTCCCTGAGTCCCATTCTTGGAGGGAGTGAAGGAGAGTCTCTCACCAGCCAGTTGGTGAGAGATGGAGATGGTTTTCCCTTGTATTTTGTTTTATGAGTTATTTTCTGCTCAATATCTGTGAATTTAATGAACAAATGCTCTGGTTAACTTCTTTGATCATAATTATTTGGTATACTATAATTTGGTATACTATATTTGGTTATATTTGGTTACTTGAAATGAAACTTTGTAAATTTTTTCCATAATTTTTATAAACATGTCAGTAAATTAATTTGTTCTACCTCCTCTATTTTCTTTAAATCTGATTACGGTTAGGCTTATATTTTTTGTCATCCAGTATTTGCTAGATATGTTTCTTTTTCACTTATTTTCTTATGGAATCTTTGAGCTCCTTATCACAATGCTATTTTGTCCTCAATATCAGACTCAGTATTGCAATGTTGGTCATTTCTGCAGTGTATAAGTTCTATACTTCTTAAAATTTGTTTCAGGTGCTTCTGTCTGACATTGTGTTTTGAGGATTCCACGTTCTTGTTGACTCTGTTATTCCAATTTTGAACTGTTTTTGTTAGCTAATCTAGGTTTTTACCTATCTCCCTGCTTTCACTTTAGGCGTATTGAGTGTGAGTACAATAAAATTTTGAATCATTTGTTCTTGGAATTCATCTATTTACTCTTCTAAGAACTTTTTTTTAGATTACTGCTGACAGGTATTTGATTTCTTTTCCCTTTGTGAACTCTTGCTCTGTCCTTGGGATTTGGGGAGATTCAGAGATATTCCATTTTCTTGTTTCCCTATTCTCCTACTTGTATATATTTTTGTATATCGCACTTCCATATTGTAATCCTAACAGTTACTCTTCCGTTCTTTGCCTACTCTTGATGAACACTATGACAGTTCATTATTTGTGTTTTCTCTGCAGTGATGTAGGTCAGGGGAGAACTGGAGATGTTTGGCTGACTAGAGTTAGGCACTGGGCAAAAAATTTGAGAGGAAGACTAGTGGTAGAAGAAAAACAAAAACTGATGTGAAGTCTGATTTTTCAGAGTACTTTTAGTTGAGTTGACAGTTTAGTATTGAAAGTTTGCGGAAGAAATTTTGTGCAGACAAGAGTGAAACAAAGAGAGTTCACTTTGATTTACAAGAGCTATGTAAATATCAGAGCTTGTTTACAAAAAGGAAAATAATTTAGATAAGATATGGAAGAGACAAAGTCTTCTTGCTAGGGAAGAATTACACTACAAAAGCTAGGAGGGACTAAGGGTGTTAGTATGATGAATTCTAAGATGTGGGAAGAGGAGCTTACATGTATGAAAAAGAATGCATATATATGTTCAGTTTTTTAGATGTAGAAACTAGATAAATAGCCATGGCAAAAGAGAGTACTTATGTATTAAATCAGAGTATCTCAGTTACTCTTTTCTCATTGCTGGGACAAATACCCAATATCCACAATGAAGGAAGGAAAGGTTCACTTAGCTCACAGCTACTGGAGGTTTCAATCCATATTCAGCTGGTTACAAGGCAAGAGGGGTGCATGGCCAGGATTAGTAGTTCATGGTGGTGGAACAGCAACAATGGTAACAGGCCAAAAATGGCAACAGAGAGAGAGGCTGTCTCTCTGTCTCACTTATATTATGTTCAGGCTATCAGCCCTAGGTTGGGGGTAGTACTCACAAACATAATACCAGCAGTACTAAGGCCTATAATCTCAGCGGATCACCCATAATCCCAATGGATCATGAGTCAAACTCTAGAAGTTTCTGCCTGATGACTGCATGAAGCTTTGTTAGGGAAGGGTAACTAGACACAAAGCATAACACACAGCCAATGTAAGAACAAGCATGAGATAATTTTAATTCCTTTGCATTTTTAAGCATGTTATGTGTGCTAGCTCATGTTCTATTTTGGAAAATGTTCTATGTGCAGCTATGAAAAATGTGTATTCTGATGCTGTTGGGTGAAACACTTTGTAAATGTCCATAAAGTCCATATCTTTACAAGTGTGGTTCACTTCCATTATTTCTTGCATATTATCTGACCATAGTGTAATGAAACTGGAAATTATTAACAAAAGAAATAGCAAAACTACATGAACATCTAAATAATATCCTCCTGAACAATCAATGTGTCACAGATGAAATTAAAAAAGAGATTGAACAATATGTACAATATAACAAAACTATAGCCAAAACTACCGGAACTTGTAGGATGCAAACAAAGCTGTCTTAAGAGGCAAATATATAGTGCTAAATTGTTAAACCAGGAAAACAGAATGAGCCCAACTAAACAGTTTTATGCAGCAATTCAAACTTCTAGACAAAGTGAAGTAAGTCAAGTCCAAAGCCCAAAGAAGTCAGGAAATTATAAAGATCAGAGCAAAAACAAATGCAAGGGAGACAAAGGAAACAATGAAAAGAATTAATGAGTCATTGAGTTCGTTCTTTGAAAGAATAAATAAAATTGATAAACCCCTGGGAAACTTCATTAAAAAAAGGAAAGAAAAAATTCAAATTCATGCAATGAGGAATGAAAAGCATGAAATCTACGTTTCTATAGAAATTAAGAAGTTTATCAATACTGTTTTTCAAAATTTTTCTATTCAGAGATTGGAAACTACAGGAGAAATGAATAGATTACTTGATACATATGAACTACCAAAGCTAAATTAAGAAGTTATAAAAATTCTCAGTAACCTAATATCAACTAATGAAATGAAAATGTAATTTAAAAATATACCAACAGTAAAACATCCAAGTTCTGCTGGATTCACAGCTGAAGGCTAGAAAAAATTTAGTGAGGACCTAATGCCAACTTTTCTCAAAATTTTCATTGAAATTGAAAGGGAAGCAATTCTCCCTAACTCCATGAGGGATCACGCATTACTCTGATAGCAAAGCTAGAGAAGGACCCAACCAAAAGGGAGAGAGAGAGAGAGACAGAGACTGAGACAGAGACAGAGAGACAGAGAGAGAGAAAAGAGAAAGAGAGAGAGAGATCTATAAGCCAATCTCTCTCAGGAACATAGATGCAAAAGTCTTCAATAAAATACTAGCAAACTGAATGCAGAAAATCATTAATAATATTATTCATTGTAGCCAGGCGTGGTGGTGCACGCCTGTAATCCCAGCACTCAGGAGGCTGAGGCAGGAGGATCAGTGCAAGTTCGAGACAATCCTGGGCTACGAAAGTGAGCTCAAGGCCAGACTGAACTGTATAGCGAGACGTGTCTCAAAAAGACAAAAAAATATATATATATATATTATTCATTGTTATAGTCAGATCTATCAAATTAATGCAGGCATGGTTCAATATACTCAAAACTATAAATGTAACACACAACATGATCAAAACCAAAGACAAAAATCACATGATCATGTCAGTAGATGCAGAAAGAACTTTTGACAGGGCTGAGAAGATAGCTTGGTGGTATAAATACCTGTGTGGCAAGTTTGAGGTCCTGCGTTTGATGCCTAATATGGGGGTGAAAGAAAAAGAAAAGGCTTTTAACAAAGTCCTACTACAAAAAGGAAGAAGTGAAATTATCATTATTTGCAGATGACATGATACTGTACATAGAAGACCCCAATGAATCCAGTAAGAGACTTGTAGATTTAAAAAAATCAAATTTAGTAATATAGCAGGATACAAAGTCAACACTCAAAAATCATTCACATTTCTTTATGTGAACAATGAGTTCACCGACAAAGAAATTATGGAAACCACGCCCTTCACAATAACACTCCAAAAGTGAAATTATTAAGAATCCATCTCACAAAGGAAGTAAAAGAGTCATATATTCAAAATTGCAGTTCTCTGAAAACAGAAATCAAAAAAGATTTCAGAAAGTAGAAACGTATCTTTTCTCCTGGACAGGAAGAACCAACATTGTACAAATAACCATACTTCCAAAATTGTTATACGGACTCAACGTAATCCCAATTGAAATATCATTAGTATAACATACTGATCTAGAAAAATCACTCTTAGAATTCATCAGGAACAAGAAGAGGCCTAGAATAGCAACAACCTTCCTGAGTAACAATGGAAAGACAGGAGGCATCACAATCCTCAGCCAGAAATTACACTACAAAGCTACTGTGTTAAAATCATCATGATACTGGCCGAATAAGAGACCCGAGAATCAATGGAACAGAAGAGAAGATGTAGACAGAACTACAAGCATGCTCAGCCACCTTATCTTTGTCAAATTGGCCAAATATGTCAATGGGATGATAGCTTCTTTAATAAATGTTGCTGGAAAAACTGCCTTTCCACATACCAAAGGCTTAAAACAGATCCAGGCCTATCACAGTGCATAGAAATATAGTCAAAATGGATCAAAGACTTAAATATTAAAACCAAAGCCTACATCGTCTAGTGGAGAAAGTAGGTAGAAATGTCAAGGACATTGAGTAGGTGTCTCAGTTACTCTTCATTCATTGCTTGGACAAATACTTGATACACTAAATGAAGGAAGAAATGGTTTATTCAGCTCGAAGTTACTGAAGGTTTCAGTCCATACTCGGCTGACTCCGAGGTAGATTCAAACACGCCAAGGAGCAGCAGTTCATGGCAGCAGAACAGCAGCAACAGCAACAGGCCGGCAACAATAATAGAGGCACCTGACACAGAGGGAGAATCTGTTTCTCTTTCTCTCTTATAATACATTTAGGCTATTGCCCCAGGCTAGGGAAGGTACACACATGCATAATCCCAGCAGCTCTAAAATCCATAATCCCAGCAGTACTAAAGCACATATTCCAATCATGAGTTAGTCTCAAATTCTAGAAGTCTCCCTCCCATGACTGCATGAGGCTTTGAGAGAACAACTAGACACAAACCATAACAGTAGGTAAAGAGTTCATGAACAGAAATCAAATTACACAGGAAGTACTTCAAAGAATCAATGATTGTTATAGGGATCTTTGGGTCTCACTGTGATCAATTCTACCAGGGCAGGAAAGTGGCAGGCGTGAGAAAGATGGACAAGAAGACAAAGCTGGGCTATGCCGTCACTGGCCTGCCTGATGGGCAAGACTAATGCACTGCTACACAACAAAATCTACATGTATTGACATATTTGCAAAGTTTGTAACATATGGCACAAAGTCGCCTAGGGACTAATAGCTGAACTTAACCCCAGAAGATGTTTATCTCAGGAGTCAGGTAGCTTGTTTGCATTAGGCATTGAAGCCCAGTCCCACCTATACATATTTATCAATTTCTTAGCTTCCTGTAACTCCCAACAAAGACTATCCAAAAATGGGCATCTGAGA
The DNA here is from genome assembly GCA_004027025.1 of Myocastor coypus. NCBI lineage: Eukaryota > Metazoa > Chordata > Mammalia > Rodentia > Myocastoridae > Myocastor > Myocastor coypus. The sequence continues at coordinate 19,586 of PVJA010035292.1, forward strand.
TGAATATACACTTCACAAACTAAGAAATGCAAATTGAAAATAAATATATGAAAAAAAAGTTCATCATTAGTCACTCAAGAGATGTAAATTATAACAACGCTGTGATACCATCTCTTGCCAGAAAGAATGGCAATCAATGGGAAGTCAAACAATAACAAATCCTGCAGAGGTGTGGGGAAAAGGAACCCTTCTCTATCATTGCTGGGAGCACAGGCTGGTCCAACTGTTTTGGAAATCAGCATGGATATTCCTTAAAAAGCTAGGATTGGAGGTCCCCTTCAAGGTAGATATTCCACTCAGAGATATTTTTCCAACAGAACTGAAATCATCATAGCATAGTAATATATGTCCACCACTTACAGCAACACAACTTGTCATAGCTAGGTCTTGGAAACAACCCAAATCCCCATCAACAGAGGAATGGATAAAGACGTTACACTATTTTCACAAAATGGAGTATTATTTATCTATTAAAAAGATACATTTGAGGACATGGCAAGAGCAAAAATGGCGATGCCCATTGGATGATCACTGGGGGGCTCGGGCTCTGTGTGACTCATCTTCAACCAACTGTGGGATATGGTTGAATCTCAGGAGGAACTTATCCACCAGCTGAATAAAATGATTGTTCCCCAGGATGAAAATTTTGTCAGTAAAGAATTCAGGCAATAGAAAAGAAGCTGGTGAAAGAGAAAGCTGCTGATGCCTAGACCAAGCTCCTCCTGGCCAAGGAAGAGGGGAAGCTGCAGTTTGCCCTTTTGGAGGTTTAGGTGCTGTCCAAGCAGCTGGAAAAGAGAAAAAAAAAAAAAAAAGAAGCTGGCCTTTGAAAAAGCACTCTCTAATGTAAAGAGCAGACTCCTGCAAGAGTCCAGCAAGAAGTGCCAGCTCATCACCAAATGCAATTAAACTGAGTCTCACATTACAAAGCAAGAAGATATATTTAATGGAAACAAGAATGAGATTAAGGAGTTCCAGCAAGTTATAAGCCAACAGAAATAGATCTTCAAGAATCATATGTCTGACTTCCGGATCCAGAAGCATGAGGAGAGCTACATGGCCCAGGTGCTGGACCAGAAGCACAGGAAGGTCTCAGTGGTTCAGCAGCCCTGCAACCACCAGTTTCTAAGGGAAAAATAAATTGATCGTTGCTTTACTATTTTTTGGAAAAAATATACATTTTAAAGTTTTATATATAAATGGATGCAGCTAGAGACTATATTGCAAAGTGAAATAGATTCATATGTAAAAACATCATATTATCTCACTAGTGTGAGAATTTGAAAGAGCAATTAAAATCTAAAAGGTACAAGTGATACTGGGAAAGGAAAAAGATTTATTCCATCAAAAGGAAAAACTATGAGGGAAAGGACAAATGAAAGAATTGAATAGGTTATATTTAGGTATCTATGCAGAAAAGTTTCAAGAATTATAGTGTCGATTTCTGCAGGTCTTTTGAAAGCAGCAGTCAATACTTATTTTTTAGGTTCCAGCCCAGACCCAAATCACACCACTGGGAGCTGAGCCCGCGCACCAGCTGGGTCAGGATCCTTGGCCTGCCTTCCCTTTCCCCGCCCCCCCCTTTTTTTTGAACCCCTCCAGCCCAAGCTCCAGCACCGAACCCATCAAATAGCCTGTTTGGCAACCGATCTGATCCACCAGCCTACCAGGACTATTCAATCCCAAAGCTCCACCTCCAACTACAGACCACATCTGCCAGGATTCACAAAAGCTAGCAGCCAGAGCCCCAACACAAGAGTTAGGAACCTCTGTAGAAGAACCACCTTGGAGTCTCCAGACCAAACGGCCATAGACACAGCATAACACCACCAAAGTGCAGAGGTCGCTTCCATACAAAATGATAACAACAAGGAATAGGAGGCAATCTCAGGACCCATGCCCACCCAAACCAAATACAGAAGACACTATCATGAAAGAAAATGAGAATTATACAGATGAAACCTCAGAATTGGTAGCATCTGAGGCAGACACACAAGTGCAGAAACTTATAGAGCAACTGAGATCAGAGATAACATCTGAAGTAAAAAAAGAAATACATAAAGTGGAAAAACGGCTAGACAAACGTATAGAGGACATCAGAGCAGAAATAATATCTAAAGTTGACAAAGACATGCTAAATCAATAGCATCCTAAATAGGGGAACAACTACACAAAAGTAGAAAGGAGAACAGAACAGAAATAATCTCTGTATTAGAGAGAGAAAGGATAACCATAATGACAGACTTCAATACTATTAAAGAAGACATTGATAAAAAATTAGAGGAGAATAGAAAAATGATGGACTCCCTGACGGAGCAATATAGGAAAGACATAGATCGCATGAAACAGTTTCA
>PVJA010035293.1:7579-22024 GCA_004027025.1 Myocastor coypus
TTTTTTTTTTTTTTTTTTTTTTTTTTTTTTATTTTCTTCTTGTTTCAGAACCTTTATTTGTTTATTCACTCATTTTTATGGCCGGCTCAGCCCGCCCTGAGGGCAGGGCTGGCACTCGCTGTGCACTTTGGACTTGCAGTGATCCTCCTGTATCCCTCCCAAATGATGGGATTGCAGGCATGTGCCACCACACCCAGACTCCATTGCCAGCTCAGTGTGCCTGGGGGCAGGGTCGGCATAGTATGTGGTGCCAGGGCTCAAACCTTGGCTCCTGCACTTCCTTAAGCAAGCACTTAGTCCACTGAGCTCTCATTGGCCCTCCTGCTAGTTTCTTGAGTCAGTATGATTTTGAGATATGGGAGATTACATGAATGAAAAAATCCCTTTACTTAATCAGTAGTTATAGATTTAAGTACTTTGCGGAAGCTTACAGCTTTGTTACCTTGTCTCAACTGATTTTAAATCTCTTTTAGGGTCTATATATGTATTTTGATTATGTGTTTGAATAATATTTTCCCCTTAGGTAGAATACATTTACTTAGACACACGTTAGCTAATTTAGAGGCCTGTGATTTTAACCAGCTACTTATTTATTAACTATTTCAAGCATTTTAGACATGAAAACAAAGTAAATATGTTGAAAATTAGTTGTAATCATGGATTGTAATTCTTACCAGCAACATGGTGTTATTTGGAAACCAGCAATTCTTCAGCCCATTATGAATTATTTAATAACTCAATGTTTCTTAGAATTCCCTGAAACATATATTTGATACTGTGTTATTATACATTACTTCCCATTTATAAGTATAGAAAATACATAATAGATGTTTTTTAATGTTATGTTTCTTACAAAGTTGGCAGTATAATTATAATTTAAAATTATATTTGAAACCAGAAATGGCCTAATGACTAAAATGGGTGGCTTTAAGAGTCTTATAACTAGCAGTGTCAGAAATGTAGTTGGTAGATTATGTAGACTTGTGGCTTCAAGACCTTTTTTTGGAACTTTAAAGCCATATCCTATATCTTTCACGTGTTTATTTACCTCTAAATTATTTAGGCATTTTACCAGTATATTAGATAGACACCTTATAAGACACTGGTAAAGAATTTCTATAGAGTATAGAGTAAAAGTCCTTTGGAGACCCAGGCTACTGTCTTCCCAGCTGGAGAGGAGAGTGCATCCTGCCTGTGGCTGCAGAAACCAGAAGTTGGGGTTCTAGATGGGGAATGGTAGTTGCTTTGTGTAAGCTGTCACAGCTGCAGCAAGCATGGTAGAAAGAAGGGCTTTTTAAGGGTGAAGGCCACAGGAAGTAGTATAGCTGAAGGAACAGTGACCATTTCCTTTCTCCTGTGATCTTGTGTTCTTTCAGTAGTTTGTCAGCTCAACACAGACAAATTCTTGGAACTGAGTTTCAAGCTTGGTCTGTGTTTCTATGTAAAGGACCTTGGTGTGTCCTTTCCTCTTTATTTCTCCCTTAGGAACGGTAGAGGAGTGTTACATGTGAAAACAGGACTTACATGTGAGGTGTTAATTTTGTAGGGTGTTATGTAGTGATACTCCATCATTGGTTTTGTTTTATTTTATTTTGAACTGGCTTGGCTAATAGGAAAAAACCAATCAGCACAGCTACTTAAGTGCTTGCTTCTCGTTTTGTTGCATATTGGCATTACCCCATGTTCTTTAGCTTGCCATTCTTCATGCTGATGTTAAAACCTGAAAGAAAGCGACTTTAGTGGACTTACTTCTCTCTGGAGCTCTGTGCTCTTAGGTCAGGGAAAATCCTGTTGTCAACATTGCCCATGAAATCCCTTAACTTGCCCGTTGGGGGAGTTGTGTGGCCATTAGAAGAGCCTAATTTCCTGCTGGAGTTGGAGTAGATGGTGATTTCGGCTGAGGGCCATAGGAAGCACACCATTTACATTCAGAAGGTACAAAAACTGCCTTTCTTTGCGTCCAGCTTCCAGAGACAAGAGGCTAGAACTGGAGTTGTGTGGGCCAGAGAAGAGTTGAGTACCCTGGAGAGTTGCATTTCCAGCTCCTCTACAGTGTGTTTGCCAGAGAAAACTGGCAGCCTGCGCTGCCTCTGAGAAGTGGCAGCTGTCATCTTCCTTTATGCCCTGTAGGCCCCCTCCCTATATAATTGAACTGCTGGGTACAATGTGAGTTTGTATTGTATATGTTTGCCTGAGTGTGTGTGCTGTGTGTTTATAGGGAGGCAGAGGGAGCGTGTGCTCATTCAGGTTTTTGAGCACCTCTTCTTGGCTAGTGACTATTTTATGTAATCTTTTCTAAGCCATGTATTGTAAGATGAGTAATATTTTTAGAGATGAGGAATATATTATAAAGGAGTTAGATAATTGTGTCAAGATAGCATACTTGATAAGGTCTGTTTCTAAGTTTAATTTCTTTTACTGTTATTAATTTCTAGGAACTTTCATTCTATTATTTGTTGTTTAGGCTTTTAATTAAAGACTCCATAACTTGAAACTACCTTAGTGTACTCAGCCAATCTATTTTGTAATGTAGTTTTGAATTAGAAAGTTAATGGAAGATTTGTATTGTGAGTTCATACTGCAAGTGTTTGGTGCAGTTAAAAGGCACTCAAAGGAAGACTGAGGAAATGAAGAGGTAGCATTGGCCTAGTGAAACCTTTTTTAAGCCTTTCTATCCCATTGGAAAATATGAAATCTCCTGTCCTTGAATATTATTTGCAGTTGTAAAATAAATGTTATATCTAAAAATAGATCAGTTTTAGACTATGGATTCTCTCCACCATACTCATCCCTAGTTCTATAGAAGACTGTAAGGGAAGTGGTGATGACTATAATGATAATTGTGGAAACCAACATTTAGTGAACATTTATTGTATGCTAGGCACTATTGAGTCCTTTATGAATAATCCCATTTAGTCACTCACTGTCTTAGTCTTTTCTGGCAAATGTCACAGAGCCCTTGACATCCACAACTTAAAAGAAGGTGAGTTTTAATTTGGCGCCCACTTGCAGAAGTTTTGGTCCATAGTTGTCAGGTTTGCTCATAGAAGTGGCCTGGGGGAAGGGCCTGGGCGGATGGAAGTTGCTCAGGTCTTGGCCACCAGGAGACAGAGATGAGAGGGAGTGGCTGGGAGAGAGACAGACCCTTCAGTGTCAGGTTGCTAGGACCCCTTCTGCCTCCCAGCCCTCCCTCCTCACAGTGAGCTGGCTGTCATGCTGTCATGATCTGATCACTTGCTGGAGCCCCACCTCTGAACTCATGTGCCCTGTGGGTAATGTTCTAGATCTGAACCAGAATGATCCTTGAATTTATCATAAAAGGTAGGTTGTTTGATTATCTTCAGTTTATAGGTAAAGAAACCTTAGCTGTAAAGATGAGTTTAAATAGAGTTCCCAGAGGCATCGAAAGTGGGAGTGTTGGATTGTCACCCCTGCAGCCTGACTTCAGGGCTCATATCCTTCCTCTTCTGTCCTTAGAGCAATTTCAAGTGGGTTTTTTTCCAGTGTCTGGAAGATGTTGAGTAATTTCAGATCCTTTTGTTTTATAGAATTGTTTGCTTGTTTTTATTTGCATTTTTAACTGTAGTTTGGCATGATTTATTTTCTTTCTGTCTTTCTTTCTTTCTTTCTTTCTTGTTTGTCTTTTTGAGACAGGGTCTCACTATGCAGTTCAGGCTGTTCTTTAGCTCACTTTTGTAGCCCAGGCTGCTCTTGAACTCACACTGATCCTCCTGCCTCAGCCTCCCAAGTGCTGGGATTGCAGGCATTCGCCACCATGCCCGGCCTTGGCATGATTTTCTTAAAAGTAGCAAAACTTAGCCGGGCGTGGTGGCGCACGCCTGTAATCCCAGCACTTGGGAGGCTGAGGCAGGAGGATCAGTGCGAGTTCGAGACCAGCCTGGGCTACAAAAGTGAGTCTAAGGCCAGCCTGAACTGCATAGCGAGACCCTGTCTCAAAAAGACAAAAAAAAAAAAAAAAAAAAAGTAGCAAAACTTATTTTTTGGGGCAATAGTTTTGATTCTTAATACCAGATATTAATAGTGGGCTGTGGATAATGAACAAAATATATTATTGCCAGTAGAAATTTTGTACCTGAGTATAATTTAAGGATTAGGCCTGCTTTTTATTTTTAAAATAAAGGAGAAAGAATATATTAAACATAGAGCATGTTTTTTAATGGAGCCAACTCTTATTCAATAATCAGTTGGTATTCACATCTTTACTAGGTGAACTAATTATAAGGTTTCTGCATTTTAAGTTAATATTTTTAAGGCCCAGAGCCAGAAATAATTATGTTAATGCAACTCTCTGATTCCACAAATTACTATTTCATAATTACACTTATTAGTACTCCATATATGTTGTCCAGACTGAAGTTTCTTTTGTTTAGCTATTAATTAGGTGTTTGACTTAAAATATAACTGCTACATTCCCAAGTCTCCAGCTCAGGGTTTCAAATGGCATTCTTCCAAAGCCAATCTAGTGTAGCACCATCAGCCTTTTATAATTAATATGTTTGCCCTAAATATGCTCAAGTCACTTTGGTGTAGTACTATTTTTGAACTATTGATGATCTTCTTGTTATTTCTTGTAGTATAGTTTTGTGGAGTAAGCTGGTAGTTCTGATTTGTAGTGATTGTTTTTTTTTTTTGTCTTTTTGAGACAGGGTCTCGTTATGCAGTTGAGGCTGGCCTTGAGCTCACTTTTGTAGCCCAGGCTGGTCTCGAACTCGCACCAATCCTCCTGCCTCAGCCTCCCGAGTGCTGGGATTACAGGCGTGAGCCACCACGCCCGGCTTGTAGTGATTGTTTAAAGAAGGTAACATCACATGCTGTTAGTTGCTGGTAGCTTCAGAGGTCTTATTAAGAATTGTGTTTTCATGGTAAAGATGAGAGGAGTGAAGATGTACAGGATATGGCAGATACTCAAGAGTCTGACCAAGAGCCTAAGTATAATTATATAATTTGTAGGAAGAGAACTAACTTTTTAAATCCTAAAACACTCTTCTTCCCAATGTTGTATATTTAGGTAAGAAAAAGGGACTTTCAGACTGGGAATTACTAAATTATCCTTTATTTCAGGGGTGTTTGTGTGTGCATGCGTGTGGGCGTGCATGTGTCTTTTTGAGGCAGGGTGTTACGTGTAGTTCAGGCTGACCTTGATTTCAAACTTTTGATACTCATACTCAGTTTCCTGATTGCTGTGATTCCAACCATGTATCACCACACCTGGCTCTAGTTTCTGTTTTTAAAAAAGCTGTGTTATGTTTTTAAAATGTATTTAATCTAGGGCTGGCCAGATAGCTCAGCAGACTAAAGCGTCTGCTTAGGCAGAGTACAGCGGCCGGGTTTGATAACCAGTATGCTGTGCCAGCCCTGCTCCCGGACCATGCTGAGACTGCCACTGAGACTGGGCGTGGTGGTGCATGCCTGTAATCCCAGCACCTGGAAGGCTGAAAACAGAATCACCATGAGTCTGATCTACATAGTGAGATCCTGTAGACCTGGAAGACCCAGTCTTAAATTTGTTTTTTCAAAAAGTTGTTTAATCTTGTTTTGTATGTGTAGACATACATTCTTGAGTTCTTTGTAGTATTTTTATGTTTTCTTTGTATAACTATAAAATGGATTCAGGTCTGTAATATTTCAGTAATGGGTTTTGCTGGTATATTTGTGTTCAGTCTTTGAAATATGCAGTCACACCTTTTGGGGATCAGTTAGAACTCTTTAAACTCAGTAATGGGAGCTAAGCTGAAGAGTACCAATGTTCTAGTTGTGAAGATTGGGAGTATTTTGACTTTTGGCTTTGATGATCCAGAAAGTTAGTTAATCCTAAAGAAGAGCTTAGTTTGTTACCTTTTAATTGTTTTTTTTTTTTTTTTTTTTGGTGGTACTAGGGATTGAACTCTGGACCCTGGGCTTGCCAGGCAGGTGCTTATACCCTTGAGCTATCTTCCCAGCCCAGTTTTGCTTAGTTTTGACAGAGCTTATGGTTTGAGTGATCCTGGCTTATTTCTGGGGTCCAGGCAAAGTTCGTTGTTTTCTTTTAGAAAACATGAGAATGCAGGTGTGAATAGCAAAAATAATGGACTTTCAGGAGCAACACCATTTGATTTTTGAGTGGACTGTATGGAATCAGGTTTCAAATTAAACAGTCATTGTTAGTAGTTGGGTGAAATAATTCTTCCATTCATCTTAAATGAAATAAATGAAATAAATGGACACCCAAACCCAGTAAGCACAGGTCTGTTTATCAGACAGCCTGTGGCAAGTGTACATCTAGCACGGTGGAAGCAGTAGGAGGTAGGATGGGCCCAAGTGCTGGGCAGAGTGTGTGTCCTTTTGTTTTGTGACTGAGGCTGCTTGGTACAGGCAGGGTTGCCTGGGGATTGTGAGACAGTGGCTCTCATTTGCAGAGAGTGATGCCTGTGAAATTTGATTAAGATGTTAACAATTTTTTAAAAGGGAGTATTTTTGGGGGGCCACCTTCTGGTTAGGACTGAACTATTTTACTGTAGCATTACTGCAGTGAGGAGCACCCAGAAAACCTGGCCTTTGTTTAGTAGTTACTGTTCACTACAAGGTTGTGGAATGAGTGACATACATAACACTACAAAAAACTCAGTATAAATTTTTTAATTCTTAAGAGTTTTTCTGCAAATATAAAGTTCAGATATAAATAGAAACCAAAAACCCAATACCATTTATATTAGTAGTGTTAATGTGATGGATGATGACTTACTCAAATCAAATTGTCTTTTGCAATATGAATATTACATTGACTCTCCTCAAGCAGGCTTTTTGGAACTTGGCATGGGGCACTACTCGGGGCCCTGCAGTGCCTGTGCCCTGAGAAACTTTCTACAGCAGTCATTTCTATGAATCCACATTAGGCCTTGGTGTAAACAGGTTGTTCAGTCTTAAATTCACTTCTCATTAGCCCAAGGAAAACTTAAATGACACTACTGGGTATGAAAGCAAAGTGATCATAAATCACAAACATGAACAGTGAGGTTTTGCCTTGTTTGTTGTAGATTTTTTTTTTTTTTGCGCACTGTAAATTAATGTAAGATATGAAATTAGAGTGGTCTTATGAACCATAGATTTGGGTAATAATTCCACAGAGCCCGAGTTGAGAACCACTGCTACCTTGGAAAGGGTACAGAGCCAGCTCAGAAGCAGGTTCTGGGCTTGGCTCTGCCTCTGGTCAGATGGGTGTTATGTAAGACACCTGCCTGCTCAGCCTCCTCAAGTCTTAGGTGATAGCAGGTGGTGACTTTTGAAGGTCTTTCTCTGAAGACCATTACTACATCAGAGTTGTTTCTTGTGTAGGACTTCTAGGAAGGCTTGGTTCCAGCTTGAGAGTTTAAATTCATTTCCTTCTTTTTTAGTGTTAGGCATCATCCCTTTATTTCTATTTTTAAAGTATAAATTCAGTGGCTTTCAGTATGTCCATGGAGTTGTATGGCTGCCAGCATCACCAATCCCTGATTCCAGAATATTTTCATCACCCAGCAGCTTCTGGTCTTTGTTACCCAGTATCAACATACTTGACAAGGAAGCACTGTTTCAGGGGTTTTTAGATTCTTTGGTGTTGTCTTAAAGTTTCTACTGTTGAATTTGGACAGATTATCCTTGCCCAGTCATTGTGCTATTTCCTGAGGCTGCCTTAAAAAAGTGTCCAAGTGTGCATGAGGGTGTGTTCTGGGGCCACTCCTTGTTTTAATGTATTTGATACAGGGTCTCACTGCAAAGCTTGGGCTTACAGTGATCCTTCTGTTTTCAGCCTCCTCAGCACTGGGATTACAGTTTAGAGTCACCGTGACTAGTCTTGGTGGTCAACTCAGTGCACTTGGGAGTGGGGCTGGTGCTGCATGTAGTGCCAGGAGTTGAACCTGGGTTCCTGTGCTTGCCTAACCAGGTGCTTAGTTCCTGAACTGTCTCACTGGCCTTCTTGGGCCACACTTCAGTAAGTTGGATGAAGAGTGCTGGCGGCAAGTTTTTTTGCATTTTAGACAATTTTTATCCGTGGTTGTTGACTAAAATAGTGTACCCTTTGCAGTAATGAGTGGGAGACTTCCCTAGAGCAGAAGTTGAGCTCTGTGGGAGGTAGGCTGAGGTGGAACAGGGATAAATTCCTGGAGAATTTTAGTCTAGTGACTTCAGGCGTGATTGGGCAGAATCACTTGGGGAGGAGCTCCCTTTAAAGAAGACTGTCCTGAGGGAAGAGAGGTCAGAAAGCCAAGTACAAAATGTGCAGGGATCACACTGTCAGGGCTCATGGGAGAGAGGAGAAGCTGGCCCAGAGGAGGCTTGTTTGGTTGCCAGATGGGGTTCATAGTCAGAAAGGCTCAAGGGGGAGCATGGCTAAATATGTTTACCTCTTTAAAAGTTAAGAGCTGGGCATGGTGGTGCACACCTGTAATCTCTGCACTTGGGAGGCTGAGATAGGAGGATAGCTGTGAGTTCGAGAGCAGCCTGGCTACAAAAGTGGGTTCAAGGCTAGCCTCAGCTGCATAATGAGACCCTTTTTGAAAAGTGCATCGAAATACTGTAACTTGAAATAAATGGTCTTTTGTAAAACAAGGTATTTCAATTGGACAAAGATGTGTCTGACACATCTTTTAGCTGTGAGGTGACAGATTCCCTTTTCTGGCATCAGGAGACACCTGTTAATACTGTTAAAGCAAGTCTAGACCTAACTCTTATTGTTTAAGAATCATTTTTGTTATTACTAATCAATTTTTTTATATGCAATCATTTTCCAGTCATCTTTTTTTTTTTTTTTTTTTTTTTTTTTTTTTTTTTTTTTTTTTTTTTTTTTTTTTTTTTTTGTCTTTTTCAGACAGGGTCTCGCTATGCAGTTTAGTAGGCTGGCCTTGAGCTCAGTTTTGTAGCCCAGGCTGGTCTCGAACTCTCACCAATCCTCCTGCCTCAGCCTCCCGAGTGCTGGGATTACAGGCGTGCGCCACCACGCCCGGCTTCCAGTCATCTTTTAACAATCTATTCCTCAAGCAATTCAGAGGACCTGCTGTGTGGTGATTATGTATTTTTTATTTCGTAAATGAGTATAGTGAGACAAGAGTTTTGGAATTAACATCTGTCATCATCTAATCCTGTGTGCTGGATCGTCAGCTCTGGTTTTCATTGTTACCTGGCTGTCTGCTTGAATGTAAATTCTGGGTGGAGAGGGATCTCTTCTGTGTTCACCGTTAGACCCCAAGGATGTAGGACATCACCTGGCACTTCTTGGGAGAGCAGGTGAAGAGTTGGTGGGATCACACCACTGCACAGTGGCTCAGGTCATTGTAAGCCCAGGTGCCCCTCCAGCCATCATAGTAGCACCCAGCAGATGTGTGCTCCCTACCCATGAGCAGTTCCTAGAGGTGGAAGGAAGGGGCACATGCGCCAGGTGTGTTCTCTTCTGCATGTCACAGGAGGCAGTCTGCTGGAGCACTCTGGGGGGAGGGAGGGAGGAAGAGGCAGGAGCCACACTGTTGCTTGGGGGTAGCTCTTGCCAGGTGAAGGCCTGAGGCTGAGGATAGGGTGACACTCTTCCCCACCCTCTGATTCAGAGAGGCACAGTTGTCTATTCAGACTTTGTTTTGTGCTGGTGTGGGCCTGGGAACTTTACCTGTATGTGTGTAGATGTGTGTGTGTTTTCAAGTACTGAGGATTGAGTCCAGAGCTTGGGGATCGAACCCATAGCCTCATGCATCTTGTGTGCTAAGCAAGCATTCTACTTCCATTACATCGTCAGCCCCATTTTTATAAATTTATTTTTACTAGCTCAGAGTAGGTTTTTTTGGGGGAGGGCTGGCGGTGGGAGAGTCCTTAGTTCTTGCCATGTAGTTCAAGCCGGCCTTGAACTCACTGTGGAGCCTATGCTGGCCTCATACTTGTCACCACAGTACTTGTCCTCTTTTGCCTCAGCCTCCTAAGGCCTGGAATCACAGGTATGCACCGTCACACCCGGCCCAGAATAGGTTCTGTAGCCTGACTAGTCTCTTGTGTTGTACATTAGCTCTTTCTTGATGTGATAGTGATGGCCAGCATCATGTTTATTGACTGCACATTAATGCTGCTTGAGTCCATGTCATCGTTGTTGCCTTCAGTGCTGTTCTTGAGGCTCCACTGTATTCTAGGTACTGGTTGGAGATACTGAGAGTACCAGCGAAGTCCTGTTTTGAAGGGGCGGGTAGTTGAGAGGGAATGGCAGACAGTGCATAAGAAACAAGTAGGTAAGAGTTCCAGAGAGCACTAAGGGAATAGCACAGCACCCTGGGAGGGGAACAGTGTAGTGGAGTTCTTTAGGGAAGACCCTCTGGTAGGAAATGAAGTTTGACTTGAGATCTGAGTGTTGAAGAGTGGTTGGTTGCCTGAGTATCTGCAGAAGAATATCCTTGGCAGAGGAAGAGCCATGCAGAGACCCTGAGGCATGCATGTGCTCACTGTTGGTTTCTGAGACACTGGGAGATGAGCTCGGTTGAGATGAGTGGGTAAGGACCTTGGCATGCCACACGGGCAGGAAGCTATGGGGCTTAGCTTGAAGGGCAGTGGGTAGCCATCAGAGGATGAGTTATCACAAAGTGATGGCTTCATAAGGAATTTTCTTTTCAGTCTTTCTTTGGCTGCTTTGTGGCTGTCAGGGGAAGAGGAGAGACCAGTTAGGAGAGTGCTGCAGTCCTTGTGATTGTGGTAAGAAGATGGTGGTGGCAGTGGAGAGGAGAAGTAGAAGATGTCATTGGAAGGTGGAGCTATCACAGCTCTGGGATTGGATGTAGGTGAAGGAAAGGAAAGGAGAAGTCAAGAGTGAGTCCTGCTTTGTGGCCTCAGTGCCTGTGCTGGTGCTGGCACTCATTGTGGAGAAAAGGAGGGATGGGACAGGCAGTGATTCTCTCCAGAGTGGGCATATTGAGCAGCTGCCTGTCCAGGAGTCTAGGGAGAGGTCCTGTCTGAGACTTAAACCTGGAGTGCTGCTGTTTCTAGGTGGCACTTAACACCAGAGTCTAGGTGAGGCCACCTAGGTGGAGGATGGGACATGAAGCCTGCATGGAGCAAGAGGCTGCAGGGGGAGCATGTTGAGCCAGGCAGGGGACCCAAACTTAAGGCTTGAAACACAGCATTATCATCTCACAGTTCTGTAGCCAAGATATTTGATGCAGATGCCACAGGGCCAGAATGAAGGTGCTGTGGGCTGCAGTCCTGTTGAGAGGCCCTGGGAAGAGACTGTGTCCTGCCTGTACTGTTTTCTGGAGGGTGCTGTATTCTTTGGCTTGTGGCCCCTTTTTGAAAGCCAGAAACATAAGGTATTCCTGGTCTTGCAGCCATCTTTACATTTGTTTCTCTGCCTGCGATCTCTTCTCCCGCACTGTCTCCTTCACTTTTAACGGCTCTCTTGATTACCTGCACTCTACATCGGGAATCCAGGAAAGTCTCCCTAATGTAGGGCCAGCTGACTGTTAGCCTGAATTCCAAGTGCAGACTCATTTGTCTTTTTTTTTTTTTTTTTTTTTTTCCCTTCTTTGTCTTTTTTTGAGGCAGGGTCTCTGCATTTGAGGCTGCCCTTGAGCTTCCTTTGTAGCCCAGGCTGATTTTGAACTCACAGTGATTCTCCTGTCTCAGCCTGTCGAGATTATGGTTGTGTGCCACCATGCCTGTGCTCATTTACTTTTTGCCATTTAACCTTTTACCTCATTTACCTTTTGCCATATAATTCTGGGGATTAAGATGTGGATATCTCTGAGGGGCCACTATTCCTCCTGTTGTATGGGATCTAGTCAGACATTTCTGGGAAGTTGAGTAGAATGAGGATGGGAAAGTCTCTGTGGGTTTGGTCATCTAGTGGCCCTTTCTGATTTTTTTTTTTTTTTTTTTAAATGTATTTGGTGAGCTGGGTGTGGTGGCGCACGCCTGTAATCCCAGCACTCGGGAGGCTGAGAGGCAGGAGGATCGGTGCGAGTTCGAGACCAGCCTGGGCTACAAAAGTGAGCTCAAGGCCAGCCTCAACTGCATATTGAGACCCTGTCTCAAAAAGACAAAAAAAAAAAAAAAAAAAAAAAAAGTATTTGGTGCAGAGTCTCACTATGCAGCTCTGACTCTGTGATTCTCCTGTTTTCAGCCTCTCCAGCGTTGCTTATGATTACAGGTGTGTGTCATCATGCCCAGATTTGGTGGCTAGCTCAGTGTGCTCAGAGGCAGGGCTGGCACAGCGTATGGTGCCGAGGATGGAACCCTGGTTTGCCTAAGCAGGTGCTTTTCTCTGCTGAGCTATCTCACTGTCCCTGCCTTCGTGATCTTGATGCATGACTTCAGTAAAGTTTGTTAAGTCCAGTAGGGCAGGTGGAGAAGTCAAAGAGGTGAGGATGGGAGCTGTAAATGTTAGTGATTCTCTGGGAGTAACTGTGGCATGATTATGAGGGAGAGAACCAGGATAGCTCTGAAAGGTGAGGTGGGAGACCCAGTATAGAGGATGGGGAGGGCTCACTGAGGACAGGGTATGTTGTCCAAATAGGTTAACTGGATGAAAAACCTGGAGTGAAAGGGTTTGTAGAGCTGGTAACATGGAGATAGACCCAGTGCTGTTATTTAAAAATAAGCAGAATGTCCTGATTTCCTGTGCTTGCTTGCCTCTGGGTCTGACGGAGTCCTGCTCAGCAGCCATACAGGCCCCAAGCATTGTGTCAGGGGCTCTTATTCTACAGCTCCCCGCTCTCTCCTCTGGAGCCTGGCCCAGCTGTGTGGGGTGGAGTGCCAGCCCCATGCCACACAGAGCCCCAGTCTTCCTTTGTTTCTGTCCTGCTTTTCTGCACTTCCTCCTACTACTTGCCGATATGTAGCCTGACCTCAGGTTTTCTTTTTCTTGTTGCTTCCATAACATTTATTCACTCTACAGTGTTTTCTAGGCTTGGGGACACTGTGGCGAACCAGACAGAGATCTGTGCCCTGTGGGGTTCTCATGCCCCTGGAACTTGTCCCATAAGCAGTGGTTCCTCCCAGGCTGTCACTGTCTTGTCTCTCCTTGGTGTTCTTAGTCCAGCCCACTTGCTGTAGGACCTTAGTTAACTCCTTAGTGGAGCTGACCAGCATTTCTTGCTGCTGGTGTTCATTCCCTGCTCACTGCCAGATTCCTGTCACTGGCCCTCATGGGTTGCTCATGGGTTGTGGAGGGGGGTTTCCTGAAGCTCTGTCTGTAGGAGCCCCTTTTCCTGCACCCTTTTCATTACTTCTATTTCATCTAGCTTCAATTTAGAGTTTGCACAATCACACGCTGTTATGCTTTGTATCTAGTTGTCCTCCCAAAGCTTCGTGTAAGTCATGGGGCATGGCTAGAGGAGCAGTGAGTGGCTTGAGGAGGGCGTGCCAGAGGACCAGGGCGAGGCTCCAGGGGTGGGACCAGAGAGGGACGAACCATTAAACTGGTGGCTGGCGCTCCCCGCAACCTGTGGCCTCTCTTGAGGTTGTGGAGCAGGTCATCCTGGACGTAATGGTGTGCCAGTCTCTCCTCCTGACCCTGTAGTTCAGGGTGGTAGTGTCTGTGATTGAGGCTGCTTTTGGCAGAGGGGAGATATTCGATGAAGATGGAGGAACTGACCCTTTCTCCTGAGAAAATAAGGCTCTGAGGTCTTGCTGCATAATTCAGGCTATTTTACACTTATGAAACCTTTAGTAACAATGAGCTAAATAAACCTTTTCTTCCTTCGTTTTGAATGTTGGGTATTTGTCCTAGCAATGAGGGAAGAGTGGCTGAGACACATGCTTACAGATTTCTCACCCACTCACTTCCTGTCATATGCAGGTAGACAGATCCCATCCCTCTGTGCCTGTACACGAGCAGCTCGGCGCTGCTGGAGACAAATACGGTGATAAAGCAGACTATGATCTCTGCAGATTGTGGATCATCAGCCTCATGTGGGCGTAGCTGCCAGCCACAGCCTTTAGGACTCTCCCTAGCTCAGCCTGTTTCTGTCTGCGATGTTGCCTGCTCTCAGCCTTCCTCAGGCCAGGACCCTTATGGAGTTGATAAATCTATTGCACATCAGCATATAGAAGCTGCATACAGTGCCAAGTTAATTCCACCTCTTTTCCTGTTTGAAGACTCATGTGCTCTCACGACTGCTGGATCCAGCTCTCTTGCTTGAGCAGTGTCCAGCAGCTGCCCTGCACTCTTGCTGCATCAGCTGTGTCTCTCCTTATTTACTGGATCTTTCAGGGTGATGTGCAGAGATCTTCAGGGCTGTCTGTCCACAGCCCATTCAACAAGAAAGTTCTCTTCCCGGCAGAACTTTCTTCTAAAGCAATCCATATTTTTCCCCTATGCTCTCACTTGAAAATTACTTATCTCAAAAAAAAGAAAAAGGGAGCTGGGGAGATAGCTCCGAGGCACAAGTGCCTGCTGGGCAAGTGCAAGGTCGTGAGTTTGAACCCCGGTCCCGCAAAAAAAAA
>PVJA010035294.1:0-21932 GCA_004027025.1 Myocastor coypus
TTTTTTTTTTTCTTCAAAAGGAGTGAGTTGTGTACAGGGGGGTTAAATGCTTTATAGACAAGAGAAAAAAAACTGCGCTAGAACTTATTCATCATCATCCTCTTCTTCATCCTCCTCATCCTCTTCATCTTCTTCTTCCTGCTCTTCATCCTCATATTCCTCCTTCTCCTCTTCCTTTTGTTTCTTGCTTTTCTCAGCCTTGACGACTCCCTTTTTTGCTGCGTCAGGTTTTCCTTCAGCCCGGTAGGCAGCGAGGTCCTTTTCATCCTTGTCCTTCAGCTTAGCAGCCTTCTTCTCCTATGGCTGCTTATCCTCTGCTGCAGTATTATTCCACATTTCTCCAAGTTTCTTTGCAACATCACCAATGGAGAGGCCAGGATGTTCTCCTTTGATTTTTGGGCAATACTCAGAACAGAACAAGAAGAAGGCTGAAGGAGGCCTCTTGGGCGCATTGGGGTCCTTGAACTTCTTTTTCGTTTCTCCTTTAGGAGGAATATAACTTTTCATTTCTCTTTCATAAACGAGCCTTGTCTGCCTTTGCCATGTCTTCAAATGTTCCTTTTTCTGTAGCAGACGTGGTCTTCCACCTCTCAGCACTTCTTAGAAAACTCTGAGAAGTTAACGGAAGCATCTGGGTGCTTCTTCTCGTGATCCTCTCTCCAAGTTTACGCAAAGAACGCACATGATGACATCTTGCCTCTCGGCTTTTTAGGATCTCCTTCGCCCATGTTTACTTGCTTTCCTCAGCGAGGTACAGAGTCGCCCGGTGCCCCTCCGGCTCTCACTTTCCCCAGCGCTGTCTCTATGGAGCTCAATGTACTGCCGGTAAACCAGTATTGAAAGCCACATTTCGATTAGTTTGGGAGGTGAAGAAAACACATCTGTTCACCACTTCATGGAATTTATTTCTATATGAATAAGAACCTGATGGTTGCGTTCCAGGATAAATGTCTACAATGAAAGCATAATAATCTTTTACATCAACAAAGTCATGATTTTTATGCCACAGCTTGATCCATCATTCTTCCCTAATTCTTTTACTTTCCTGCAATTATCATGAGAAATCCCTGCTAAGTATAGCAGACCTATGAATGCTTTCAGTTCCACTAATGTGTGTCATAACAGCATTTTTCATACGGCTGTTGGTGTATACACACACATTTTACTTGCCTTTCGGCCTTTGTGTGTTTCACAGCATCTTCTAGCATTTTGCCTGATACAATTGCCAATCCCGAATGGCAGTGCTGCATTCCGTCCAGTGCATTTCATCCCTGCCAACACGCTCACTATGTTTTGGGACTTAGTTCTACATTAGCTTGTTCCATTTGGTTGCATGGCTATTGTGCAACATTTTGCCTAGCCAAGTACTCTCTTGGCTGTTTTTTTCATCATCTGAATCAAGGAGGTGTCTGCATCAATTGCTTCTTGCTCCATTCTACTGTCACAGGAGCTTCGGTTCACATGGCCAGTGTCAGAATCGTCATCACACACCCACGCCACCCTTCTGTTGTGAAAGCAAGTACTTTACTTAGTGGATTATCTTCTCCATCCACGTATGAGTAATCTGATGATTAATTTCTGACTGCCTCCAAAACTTGCAAATCTGGATTGTCATGTGCCCTTGCACTGAGTTGGGCTCCCTCTACCAGAAAAACCAAAAGAAAACCTTTCTAACCAAACCTGGACTGGTGTGGGTCTATTGGACCTTCTCTAATGCTTGGGTAAATATCAGCAAAATGGGTTATCTCGGGCATAATGTGGGTAGAAATCCCATTTTTCCACCTTCGCATACTGGCATACTTTTTGTTGTTCGCCATACTAAGTGGGTAAGCTCATAGATTGCTTTCTGTATCCCTCAGAGCCTGGTACTGAGACAAGCAGCAAGTTAGTGTTATGCTGAAGAACAAATTTATGGTAAAACATAAGGGATGGGTCCAGCAGACTCACTGTTATACTGTAGCTTTATATTAATTATTAATAAATAGGTTCCACATTAGGTTGGTAGACACTGGCAACTTACAAATGTCAGTTCTTGGGGCTTCTTTTTTTGAAGAATTAAGCTTCTCTCCTGGTTAGGGCTGGAGGGTAGACTTCAGTCGGCTTTTTTCAGCCAGCCAGCAGGTTGGCAGGTGCACTATTTGGTGTCTCTTAGTGTCTTATGTCACCTTACTTCCATTAGTTCAAAGGAAAAACAACTATTTGACTCAGGATATAGATGTCCATCTGATAGCATATACATAAAATGAAGTGAGAATGGAACTGATATTCCTGTTATTTATTCCATCTATTTCTCTGCTTTTAGCTATTTTTAAATACGTGACTCTTGGGGTTCTTGAATCTTGTGGACATGAATTAAATTTTTTATTGTTTGTATCAATTTCCTAAACAAACTTAGACCTTGCTATTTATACATTACTTCTCCATTATGCTCCAATTTCTAAGTGTATGGTGAAATCTTTGAATACTGATGCCCATTTTCTCATTCTTTAATCCTTGAAACTGTATTTGGACTATTTCTTTTTAAAAAAATTATATTATTATCCTTATTATGTAATGTGTTTAGTACAGGGTCTACAGGGTCTCACCGCAGGGACACATGCTGATGCTCCTGTTTTTCAGCCTCTCATGCACTGGGATTATGGCCACACACCACCACACCTAGCCTCAGTCCTATCTGTGTGCTCTGGGGGCCGGGCTGGCACTGCATGACGGGGATTGAACCCGGGTCCCTGCACCTGCCTAAGCAGGCGCTTTAGCCCACTGAGCTATTTGACCTGCCCTTAAACTATTTCATTTTTCCTTTCTTTCTTTTCCCCTTTCTTTTTTTAAAAGTTGACACATTGCATATTGTCCTCACAATAGTTCTACAGAGCACAGTGTGTGGGCATGACCCACCTCCCGATTGATGTTGCTAAGAAGAAAAAAAAAAAAAAAAAAAAAAAAAAAAAAAAAAAAAAAAAAAAAAAAAAAAAAAAAAAAAGAAAAGAAAAAAAAGAAGAAAGGAAAAGAAAATTCTTTTCTTTGGACTAAGAGGAAGCAGATGCATACACAGTCAAATGTTCTGCAATTGCAGTGGGCCAGCAGTGAAGCTTGTAATGTTGGAGGCTATTGAATCTAAGCCTCCTAAAGCTCATCTCACCAATTTAGCTCTGCGTTTCATGCATTGTAATTAAGCATTTTTTTCCTTGCTGAGAAGTCAAGGGCAAGTCGAAGCAAGACCTGTATAACAAAACATTAATTTTTTTTGTATCTTCTAGGGCCAAATCCCCTCAGGATTAAGTTTGGGATCATATACAGTACTCTGTAGAACTGTTGTTAGTGTCAGCCTTCGAGATCATTTTTAAAAATTACTTTTGCAGAGTTTTTGTAGGGAAAGAAAATGAACACATTTCTTTGTGCTATACTAAGTTGAAGAGCCCAGTGCTCTGCCACTTTGTTAGTTGATTATCTTACTTTAGATCAAATCCTAATCAATGTAGAAATCAGTCATCCTATTTCAACATTAAAATTCATATAATTTTTATCATTTATATTACTTATAATGTGTGCAACAACATATAGTGAGATAGATTTAAGTGTCTTACCCACAGTGACAATGTGTCTCCTATGTAGGATTTAAACTCACATGTAATCCATTCTATCCCAACTTGCTACTCAGGAAAGATAAGAAAAAGCCACATGTCCACATGTCCCCTGCCAATACCAGTCAAGTCACCTTTCTTTCACCTCTGGGAAAGGTTGCTTCCTAGTTTCAGAAGGAATTTCCTTAGAAGAAAGTTGGCCTTCTCCCTCCTGTTACTTTATTGTTTTCTGTATTGATTTTGTTTGTCCATGTTTCGTGATGCTTTGCCTTCTTTAATGTGTCTTGCTTGCCATCTTGGAAGTCTTCCTAGATTTGTGGGTGACAGTCCTACCCCCGAGGACCTTTCATTTCATCTCTGTCTGCTTTACTGCTAGTGAGGTATTGATTTCTTGGGAGACTCTGCTGGGATTGGGGGAGATCAATATCCCATTAGACGTAAGTGAAGAGAAGCGGCCACTCCTTGCTCCTGTCCACTGACCTAACATGCTGAGGCGGTGCTCCAAGACTGGGTTAGCTTGCCACGTCCAGAAGTATTTTTAAATGACTGCTCTTCTAGCGGAAATATAGAGGAGGCAATGACAGAACAGGCCAGAGCTGTAAATCCCTTTCTTTGAACTAAGTCAAGTCATTTTATAAGAATAATTGTGCCTGCTAAAACTTGCTCCAGATGAAGGAAGTTCTGACTTGAACCTTTTATAATTCTTATAATTATAAACTATTTAGGGTAGGCAATATCTTCGATATTAAGTTCAAGGTGGCGACATAGGTTTGTGTGTTATGAACATACAGATTATAGTTAATGCTCTCATTGAAATGACCTGAGGAGGATAGAAAAGGTCCAAGTACTCTTAGTATTCTCATATTTAGGTGGGGGATAAGGACACAGAAAGGAAATGGTAGAGGTAGAATAGATTTGCAAAAGCACCAAGACTGGAATTGAGTGGTTTCTTTAATTCCTAAATCTAAAAATAGTTTTGAATGGCCTGAGGTTTTACATTCTTTAATAGTAATATTGTTCTGGATTTTAACTGCACCCAATTATACAACAACTATTCTTACCCTAGTTCAGCAAAAGTTAGACGTACTATAACTAGTGGTTTAAAAAAACCTAAGTAGGAGGATTAAATGGTTGTCTTTTCTCAGGCTATCAACAATGCATTGTTTTAAATCACTGGGATTTCTAACGTGCATGAGGAATACCTTGTTTGGAGCAAAACTTTGACCACATTTAAGTGACTTAGTGATATATATATTTAATATAAAGAATTTGAAATGCAAATGTAAATTTCAGGTCCACAAAAGGATACACATATTCCATAATTAAGTCCTTAACCTGGATTGGTCAGCCAACTTTTGCTACTTGCTAAACTGTTCAAAATGAGTTTTAATTTGACATTTATTTAGAACTTTAGGGTTTTCAACATTTTTGTCATCTAGCTTCCACACATTGCTAACACAGAACAGCCTTATGCTTTTATGAGACCTCTCTTTGTTTAAAATTCTTACTGTTGTTCACTTGGAATGGAATTAAGACCCCTTTCTCTCCTCCTTTACCAGATGCCTCATCCGTCCAAGGCTCTTTTTAGTGGACTGAGCAGGTGTGTTGACTGGCTACAGACCAAATACCCTGTGCTGCAGTGAGGCTTCAGCCTACGTTAACTGGATGGATGACAATACATCTATTCTGCAAAGCATTATTTGTATTGCTTTTTTTGGAATAGGTTTACCAAACTGCTCATGTATCACACTCATGGTCAACTAAATGTCCCCTTACTTGCACAATTAACATGCTTTTCAATGAGGCCTTATGCCTTGAAGATGTTGATAATTTGAACTGAGGTATAGACTTTTATATTAGTATTTACTCAGTGATTTCAATCTACTATCCTAGTTTCATTATTTTTTAAAAATGTATTTAGTACAGAGTCTACAAGGTCTCACTACACAGATCGGACCCATAGTGATCCTTCTGTTCTCAGCCTCCCAAGCACCAGGGTTACGGGCCCCATGCCCAGTCTCAGTTACTGTCTCCCATCATCCTCACAGGTCCTGACTCTCACCCCATGGAGATGCGGCCGGCACGGCACGCTGGGGATGGAACCCTGGTCCCTGTGCCAGCCTAAGCAGGTCGCTTTAGTCCACTGAGCTGTCTGGCTGGCCCTTACTTTCACTTTTTAATCTGCGGTTTTGCTTATAAAATAAAATATCCATTTCAGTTAGGGTTATACTTATCTTTACCTGAAATAGGTCCTCACCAAAGAGTTTACTTTTCATATGTGAGAAGTTGGAAGGCTTGTATCCAGAGCCAGAAAAGCAAACATAGGACCTCACAAAGGGCTCAGCTTCCTGCCTCACCAGCCTCAGCACATGGCTTTCCTCCTCATGATTGTGAGGTGGCACATGTATGCACTTTCCGCTGCTGGGTAACGAGTCACTGTAGGCTTGGCAGCTTGGAGAAACCTTTACTATCTCAGCTTGCATGGCTTAGTCATCTCATACTAAGGATCTGTGATGCTGAAATCAAGATGCCAGCCATAGCAATGTCCCTTTGGAAGCTTGGGACGCTCTTCCATGCTCTTCCAGTTATTTGCAGAGCTCAGATCCCTGTGCTGCAAGACTGAGGTTCCTATGCTCTCGCTGGCTGTTGTCTGGGTGTTCTTCTCAGCTCTAGTGGACTGATTTAGGAACACTGGGCCGTTTCTACCATATGGCACTCACTCTTCAAGGTCAGGAGGAGATTCTCCCAGTCCGCTGCTGTCTAGTCATCTCATAATGCAGCCTAATCAAGGGAGTGACTTCCCATCATACTCACAGGTCCTACCTTCACGCGGTAGGTGTGAACCCCAGAGTTATGGACAGCAGGATTAAGGGACAAAGGCTCAGGGCAACTCTGTGTAGGCTTTCTTTTTTAGTAGTCAGAAAATAAGTAGTAACTTGTACTTGTCCACAATGAACAGTAGTGTCTGTCTCTCTGTGAAAATACTGTAAATTACTGATTTCATCATGTTTGACTCTTACCCTTATAATCGATATATATTAGATATATGCCTTTCAAGTCTTTGACTTGTCTTCTGACAAAAATAAAATCAGTTCAGGACTGTTGAAGTGTGTAACTAAATGCTTATTCCTGATTCTTATTCCATACAAATTTTCTGCTTCCTTTAGAGTCAATCCACGGTCACCTTGTCCAGGGAAGCATTATGAGGGGAATTATTCTTAACAGATTATCAGATGTACATAGCAGTCTCCCGACTCCTCGGTCCAAAATCTTTATCAGGGAGGAAAGAGCAATTATTGTGTGTAAGTCTGCCTCTTCTGGGTGTTCTTTTTAAAAATTTTTTCCATATATGACAAACACATTCATCATGAGAAATTTGTATTTATTCATAATTGTTAAGGTTTGTCTCTAGGTGTCCAAAGCCTCATGCAGTCATGAGGTGAACTTCTAGAGTTTGTGGTTAACTCGTGATCCACTGGGATTACAGGTGTGACTGCCATAGCCAGCCTGGGGTGGATGGCCTGACTGTAACAAGGGAAACAAAGAGACAGACCTCCTCTCTGTCGCCATTGTTGCTGCTCCTCTTCCATTTTGCTCTCTACGCTTTGCCGCCACCATGAAAAGTTGCTCTCTGTCATGTGCCAGCTTGCCGCCGGGCCAGCTGACTATGGACTGAAGTCTCCAGTAACTGTGAGCTAAATAAACCTTCCCTTCCTTCATCCTGAGTGTTGGGTATTTGTCCCAGAAATGAGAGAAGGGTAACTGAGACAATAATATATCTTAATTCCTTTCACCATTTATGTATGTATGTATGTATGTATGTATGTATGTAATCATGGCCGGCTCAGCCTGCCCTGGTGGTGGGGCTGGCACGGTATGTGGTGCTGGGGATTGAACCATAGTCCCTGTGATTGCCTATGCTTGTGTAAGCAGGCGCTTTAGACTGTTGAACCATCTCGCCAGCCCCATTCCCCTCTTTCCAATCCTCTCCTTCCTTCCCCATTTGCAAAAGCTTTTTGTCTTTTTTTTTTTTTTAAAGCTTTGTGTCTTAATTACTTTTTTTCATTGCTAAGACAAAACACCCAACACCCAAATATTAAAGGAAGGAGGATCTACTTTGGCTCATAGTTCATAGAGGCTTCAATCCAGGGTTGGCTGGCTGAGAGGCGAGGTGGCTTTGCTGCAGGGAAAGCAGCACACAGGAGCACGCATGGGGAGGGAAGACTCTCCCTTGGGTCTCTTCAGGCTACCGGACTTTTGAGCAGCGCCACCCACATCCAGGGGGGCCTCCTGCCGTCCACACCCAGAGCTATGCTGAATCGGTAACTCAGTAAGTAACCACACAGCCTTGAATCCCAGCACCACACAGTCCGGGTCCACTCACCAGTGGAAGGTCTGACCTGTGAGCACACGAGCATGGGAGGAGGTCTAGACACAGCTGTAATGCTTCGTTTCCATATTTTCCTTCCATTCTCTATTTTTAAAAACCTTCTCCTTCCCTTTCCTTTCCCTATTCTCTCCCCTATTCTTGCTCCTGTTTTATTTATTTATTTATTACTTTTAATAAGAAAAATCAACATGATAGTTTCACAACACATTAGTAATTATTACATTTGTAATAATTGATACATTGCATATTGTATTCATAATAGTAACACAGAGCACAGGGTATGGATATGATACATTTTCTAATTGATATTAGTAAGGAAAGAAAAAAAAAGAGAAAAAAATCTTTTTTTTGAACTGAGAGGAAGTAGAAGTATACATAGTCCAATGTTCCATAATTGCAGTTCCTGCTCCTGTTTTAAACAAATTCCTTCTACTTCCCCATAATTATTCTCCAATTTTACCCCTTAGTTACTGTTTGTGTTTCTCACATGAGAGAAAAAATAGGTATTTAAACTTGGTTCTGATTTCACTTAAATTATGGTCTCAAAATATATCCATTTACCTAACAATGTCTCAGGAGTGTCCTTCTTTGAAGTAGCATTGTACTCCGTTGCATAGCAACAGCACATTTTAATTACTCAGCTATCTGACGATGGCAGTATGGACTGTCCTCAAGATTTAGCTCTTAGAAATTGCGCTGCTCTAAATGTACAAGAGAAAGAATTGGGTCAAATGGAAACCATAGTTGTAGTTTTCTTGAAGAATCTTCGCGCTGATTTCCACAATGGTTGTACCAGTCCACACTCCCACCAGCGGCAGAAAAAGGCTCCTTTGTCCCACGGCCTCACCAGCATTTGTGGGTGGCAGATCTCTTGATGAGAGTTATACTTTCTGGAGAGAGAAGGAACCTATTTCCATGTGTCTTTTATCTGACAAAGATATTGTTCTTTGGAATCCATTTGAGTTAGTAAATTCTATCAGACAAGCAAGAAGTCAGAATTGAGCATAGATCTTAAATTCCAAGAACTGTTTTAGTTTTAATTTTATTTTAGTTTGACAAGTAAGCACAAAGAAAGAACAAAAATCAGAAACAAAGGCACAACAAGGTAATATATAGTAATGCATATGTTACAGATTTTCAAAACAAAAATAGGTGATTAAGAGTGGTTGATATATTATCTATTTTTATCATCAGATCTGCTGCTCAGATTAACAGGTACAGTTATGTAAGGTTGAACACACGAGTGACTATTATGGCTTGCTTTGAAGAAGCCTTAAGTTTTTGTTCTTGTCTCTCTTTTCCAAGAAAAATTTTTATTGCTTTTTTTTCTAAAAAATATATACGCTAAGGAATTACTTTGTGCCTGTCATAGCTACTTTTCTTATTGCTGAGACAGAAATACGTGGCACCCAAAGTTAAAAGAGGAAAGGTTCAATAAGCCCGCAGTTTAGAGAGGCTTCAGTCAGGAACTGGTTGTGTTCCAGGCAGGGTGGCGCGGCAGACGGACAGCACAGAGGAGAAACAGTGCACAGCAGGAAGAAGTTAGTCAAACGAGAAGGACCAGGCAACTGGCTTTTGTCCCTCATATTGTACCCAGGCTGCAGGGATTAAGGTGGTGCCAAACCAATCAGTGGGCTGATGAATAACCTCACAGCTTTAATCTTGGCATCACATATCCTTGACTCATCCACCTCTGAAAGATCCTCACCTGTGACCACATGAAGCTTTGTGGGGTGGGGGTGACATCTAGTTCCAAATCATGACACTGCCTTCTGATCAAGGTGGTTTTTAGGAATTATTTATATTGGCATTCTACTTTCTTCATTGTTTTCTACATGTCCAATATATTAATCCCAGCCATTGTCTTATCCTCCATATATGTTTTTTATCTTCCGTATATTAAAGTGACCCGATTTATAACTACTTGATAATGTCTAATTTTATAGAAAATAGTTTTCTAGTTCTCTCACTAAAATCACAAACTATGTCTATCTAAAATATAAATACATATATGTATGTGGGAGTACTGGACACAAATAACTGTAAAGCAGTGTAACAAAATCTGGAAACATCACTTTCCAGATTTAAGGTGTTTCAATCATGACAGATGTATACTGTTACTCCCAGTTCCCACTATTTCTCCACCCCACCCCAGGTCACACAAACAGGAGGTACGTCCTTTATCTATTAAGTCACCATAATGGGTTAGTTGTGTCCACATGACCTAAGAGGGAGCACTGTTGACGCAGCTGTCTCCTGGACCCAAAGTTGCTCTAGTCTCCCATGTAAACATGTGACTGAAGCTGCATTCCTCAGAATTCGTTCTCACAGCTTTTACGGCTGAGGGTGGGAAACCATTTTTCTTTGTTGGTAAGGCTGTTTTAGAGGCTTTCACAAACTGGTCACTTTCAGCAAACTGGTCAAGCAATGGCCATGATTTATCCAGATTGCTGACACTGAGAAAAGTTCTATAAAATGCTGTACATGGATTCAAGGTAAATCCTGAGAGGATTTAACTGACCTTGTCAGATACAAGTTACATATTTTGTTATATAGGTCTTGCTTTAACTTGGACTTAACCACTCAGCAGAAAAGTTTAACCATAAGGCATAAAAAGTAAAGCCAGATGAGTATGCTAAGCTGTAAAAGGCTCAAGTCAACAGCTTCCGACAATGGCAATTTTGTGATAACCCATTGCTATTGTGGAATATTAGACTATGTATACAACTACTTTCTCTTAGCTCAGTGAGAAGAAATATTTGTAGCAATAGTGTTTAGAAAGTTGTCATGTCTGCATGTTGTACTCTGAACAACTACTATGAAGACATTATGCATTGTATTAATTATTGTGGCTGTCCTACTAACGTGTTTTGAAACTGTCTCATTGTTATTTCCTATTAAAAGTAATGAAATTATAAAAAATACAAGTAATCTGAAATTAAGACAATAAAAAGGATGCGAATTTCTCTATATGCAAAATGCTGCTAGCAGATGTAGACAATGAAACTGACCTGACAGTATTTGAAAATCTTACTGTATTTTCCAAGGTGAAACGTGAGACTTTTCACAGTTCTGTCACGCCTGGGAGTAGGAGCCACCCTCCTGATGGCCTAGACAGTGCAGTGAGATTCTCAGTTTTGCAACCAAGAGCTAGTGGCTAACTGAGTTGATAAAGGGCGCTTGCATTAGTTAGTGGTCTTTTGAACAAATGCCTTACACTTAAACTCTCGATTTGAGGAATTTTTCCCATGAAGGGAGCATTAGTCTTAGAGCATAAGCAAATTTAACTATGCTAGTAAAACAATAGTCTTGAGTGTCATCTTCCATCTTGTTTGGACAAAGAGTGTAAAGTCTGTCCCTTCATAGCTGCTGAAATGACACCGAAGGGAGGGCTTGACAATGACCCTTATGGTTTGCAGTAATTTCAAGATTACCACGGAGGCCAACTGAGCCCTTCCCTAAGCTGTTCTTTTTTTTTTAAAGAATTTTTTATTTATTTAGTTTTTTCTTGCTTCAGAACCTTTGTTTGTTTATTCACTCATTTTTATGGCCGGCTCAGCCTACCCCAAGGACATGGCTGGCGCAGCATGTGGTACTGGGAATTGAACCGCGGTCCCCGAAGCCACCCAAGCTTTCCCAAGCAGGCGCTTTAGACCACTGAGCCATCCCGCTGGGCCCCCTAAGCTGTTCTGATGGAAAAGCCCATCACTGTAATTGCATCAGCAGAGAGCTTGTTTCATCATTTTTTATTGGGATTGCCTCGTTTTCCTTTCCATTTCACAGAAGAGTGTTGAGCATCTGTGTGTTCACATACCCCACGGGAGCTTCTGGTGGAGTTCCAAGTGTAGGAGCTCCACTTCTGCTCTCAAAGAATTTATTATCTAATGAAAAGGTGAATTTCTCAAAAATAAATTGTCAATACATATGGTAATAGATACTACTGAGGACTGCTAAGAAATGCTAAGCACTTACTTAATCCTACCTTTCTGGGAATGGTGGTAGCCACACGGGGCTACTGCAGTGGGCACTGCCTGAAGGGCAGCCTTGCTATCAGCAAGGCGGCATCTTGTCTCTAGCTTTGCAGTATGTGTATCCCCTCTGTTAAAGTCATATTGGAAAGCATTATCTGAACTATGCTCTTACAAATGGAGAGGTGTAAAAAGGAGGTAGCTGTGCTCGGATCAGGGCTAAAGCCCCACAGGAGTAATATGGGATGGGTTGACAACCGTGTCTTTCAGTCCGCTATTCCATCCATGACCACCAGGCTGGGTAAAGAGGAGCGCTGCTCCCGTGGAGATGCAGCGTGAGGTGAGCACTAGGAGAGCAGACATGCTTCGCAGCTCCTCGCAGCCTAAATCTGACTTTCCCCAACTCACATACTCTAGGTATGTCGCACAGCTTTGGTGTCCCTCATGTCACCCTACCGGTGGTACTAAACCACCCCACCAATGGTGCTTCCACTCAATGTAGAAATTTTAATCGCATTCCATATTCTGTGATAGTGTCAAATCCTGAAATACAGTTGAATTATTTTTAGCTTAACATTTTCTATGGTTAAGTGAAGGATGAAATGCTTTTCTACTCATATTATCTTATTAACTCCAGAACTCACACTGAGATATCTTATGCCAAGAAAAGATCCTTTAACTGCTCCAACCATTGCTGGGTGTGACGGGGTTATGAAACCCTACAACACTTCCTGAGTGTTTTGTTTTCGATGTCTATCGTACATGCTCGCCATCGCTGACACCATAGGCAAATTTCATTTCATACATATCCATCACAACTTTGAGAAGTTGGCATTATTTTTTCCTAACATCAAACAAGTATGCACCAATAATAAATATTTAATGTGCCAGATGATTCTAAAGCTGAAAAATATGCCTGAATTTCATCCAAAATTTCAAAGCATGATAAAATGAAATACTTATGAACTGGTTAGATTTCAATAGCTAAAAACTTCCAAATGAGATCTATCTATTCTGGATGGGCAGAAGATTTACAGGTTAAGGCAGAATAAGAACAACCTATGTAAAAACTAACGCTTCCAACAGCAGGAAGCGGGGTAAGCACAGAGGGCACAGAGGGGGAAGATGCCATACTCTAGCTCGGTAGGAACCTTGCTTACAGGAGTCAGAGGAGGTGAGACGAGGGAGTTAAGGTTGAAGGGCCAGCCTCATACCTCAGCACACTAAGGTCCTTGCTTAGGCAGAGTGCAGAGACCAGGATTCGGTCCCGAGGTGCCATACCGGCCCCGCCCCCAGAGCTCTCTGAGAAGGCCGTTCAGACTGGGCATGGTGGTGCACGCCTATAATCCCAGCACTTGGGAGGCTGAAAACAGGAGGATCACTACAAGTGTGATCTATATAGTGAGACCCTGTAGACCCTGTACTAAATACGGAACACACACACAGAGAGAGAGAGAGAGAGAGAGAGAGAGAGAGAGAGAGAGAGAGAGAGAGGAGGGATAGGTTTGAGCCACATTGGTTGGCCTTTAATTTAGGGGCTGTGTGAGCAAGTAAAGCTTTCTAGGCTGGTAAATGAGGACGAGCTGGGAACACACCATGCTGTGGTGGTCAGGGAAGAGACGTTGTGCTAGGACCGTGGTGAAGGATGCTCACGGGATGACTGCAGGGTGAAGGCACTGAAGGCTCGCAGGCAGGGAGGGCGCTGCGTGGGGCCAGGATGGGGTGGGCTGGGCGGGTGCTGCGTGGCCTGAGAGAGAGAACACCATGTCCACTGTCACCTCGAAGCAGAAGTACAAAGCCTTTGGCCCCCACAGTTGTCAGATAATCACCGCCTTCCTAGTGCAGAGCCTTTCACTTGGTCCTTGGAGAGTGCTCTATGATTATGTGTGCAATAGTAAATTATTTCATTTAGTGAGATTATATTTTAAATATGTCATGATAAGCAACCAGATGGATGTACTTCTGGCCATTTCATTTTCTATTACAAACTTGTGGATTAAGAAAAAAAGATATGTTATTTCATATGAGAAAACAAATATATACTCAGTCCTTAGCTTACAAACAGTTAAGTTGTAAATTGTCACATATTCCAACAGACGTCACATTATAAACGTTCCTACAAGCAGGGTATGCGACTACTGGCCGTTGTTGCACTGTGCCGCTGTGTGTTTAGTATGTGCACTAGTGTACAGTAGTGCAGTGCTCAGGCACAGCTCAGGATGCGTGGAAGCGAGAGGAGAAGCAGTGATGATGTGCAAGGCACAGCTGGGAAGCACCCGGCAGCACCCAACAGCAACAGAGTGAGACTAATTGGGAGCCTGGCCTGAGATGAAAAGATGCGAGATGACACACACCCTTACAATATGAGTCAATTAACCACTAAGACAATGCCGAGAACAGCGACAAGGTCATGGTGCCAAAGAAGTCAACCATAATTGTGTATTTGTTTCCAGGCATATGAGACTCCCTTGGTAAGACCTAAGAACAAATCTCACTTAGGAAAGCTCTCCATGAAGGAGAGAACTTGTTCGTCCATCAGAAACTTAGTATACAACACTTGCTGGTTGCTGTCTGCAGGAGGTTCCTAAGGCTGAGAATGTCAACACGTTGGCACTTGGCAACAGACTGCTGAATTTGGGTGGAAGGCATTAGGGATGCTGAGGATTTGTAGAGGAGGACGGTCCTAGGGCCTAGGGCCAAGCTCAGGGTCGGAAAGTTATCAAGCATCATCGATACTCCAACTACAGAAAGGAATGAAATGATGAATTGCTCTAACTTCATTTATTCATCCAATTGTTTCCACAGTCCTTGTTCCTGCATGTGTTCATTCAAGCAAATATTCTAAGCATGGTGGCAGAAATAATTTCACTTATACGATTTGGGAAGGAAATTTTGCTGAACAGTTTGTTAAGACCTAAATAACAGAATAGTATATGAGGGGTAAAAAAGAGAAAGAAGCTAAAGACCTGAAGGGAAATCGTTAAGCTAGAATCAGCCATTCATTCAACATCATAGAATTTCTTAAGGGAAAATGTTATTAAAATAGTGGCACAGTAATATCTGTTATATTAATGCATGGTCTAAAAATATATACCTTCTACCTTTTCACCAATATAGTTTTAGTCTTCCTAATTTTATCAAGTGGATCTTATCAACTCTTATGGGCAAGAACAAAGATAACTGAGTACTTGTATTTATTATATAAGAAGAGATACCTGGAATGAATGACACCTTAGAACACCAAGATGAAAAGAATGACTTTTCAAAGGGAAAAGGCAGGGCTCCAGCTTAGCTGTGCTTGTCAGTGAGGCCTAATTGCCCCACTGAGTTCAGCCCAGGACTTGTAAGCTGCCTCAAACACCTTCCTTCCATTTTCCCTGAAAGGAATGGTGTCTAGAAAACAGGGGAAGAATGGGAGGTTTGACCTGTATAGTAAGCTTTGGGGAGGATATGATTTCTTTTTCACTGTTTACAGGAATCACCGCATCTAAAATAATTTTCAAGTTGAAGCCTGATCTAGTCACTTGTCTGTTGTTGTTGGGCCAAATACATGATGCCCAAAATGAAGGGAAAAAAAGTTTATTTAGCTCAGTCAGTGGAGGCTTGAGTCCATACTTGGCTGGCTCCAATGCAGAGCAGCACATGGCAGAAAGCAATCTTTCATAGTGTCCGCAAAGAGCAGACTGCAAAGGGGAGTGGCAGCAGCTCAGGCAGCTGGCTAGCCTCTCTCCCCTTTCTACACTGTAATGAAATGACCTGCCCCAGGGCAGGTGCAGCATCCACATCCACAATAATCAATTACAAATCTAGAAATCGCCCAGTGACTACATGACGCTTTTGGGAGTCACCTTGAGAAAAACCCTAGCATCATTCTTCTGAGATATTAAGTCACTCATTCATTCATTCATTCATTCATTCATTCATTCATTCATTCGTTCAATTTACTATCTGTAGGCCTTGTAGTAGGCAACGGGATTCAGCCATGGGCCCTCCAAGTACCTTCTGGAATGTATCAATGAAGGATACACTCAAACAAGCTGTTATCTGTTGCCCAGCAACAGGTGATGGACTAGAAGGGTGGCTTCCCAGGCAGTGATCTAGAAGAATGACATGAAGGAAGAAGGCAAAGAAAGAACAGGACAGGGAGCCTGTATTTGTTAGAAGACCAACTATACTTAAAGTCTGGGTGTTTCAGTATTATTACTGAAACAGTAGTAATTCAGTATGCATTGCTTATTTCTAACAAGAGCCTTATGGAATACATATATGATGACTGTATGCTACTGATTAAAGAGTAAAAACTGAGTTGTTCACCTTGTTCTTAGTCTCATAGTAAAATTGAGTTGTAATTCTTGACTCCCAAGATTTTTTTCTTTCCACTGAGCCCTGCTGTTTCCTGAGACAGAGATCTTGTAGTCTCAGTTTACAACCTTGGCACAGGAAGGTGCCAGAATCAAGGCCTTCAGTCATGTTCAAGCTAAATTATAGAACATACATTTCTGCCCAGAGTTATCACTCACTAAACAAACTAGATGAATTTAGTCTGATAAATACTCTAGCTTGATAGTTTTTTTTATATGTGTCTTGGTCTCCTCCTCTGTACCTTAGGGATAACAGTGTATGTACCTACCTCTCAGGTGTCCTAAACAATATCCTGGGTGGGGCAATATGCATAACATCATTCAGAATAAATGTTAGCAATTATTAATAATAATATTTGTGTCTGGTTGGCATTTATCTTTTCAGGATGACAAATGAGAAAGCATTTTCACTGAAAGCTGTTGTGCTTCCTCAACTGGGTTTATGAAGTTTGGTTAAATGATAATTGTTATGGTTTGTGTCTAGTTGTTCCCCCAACACCTCACGCAGTCATGGGATGGATTCTGGAGTTGGTGATTAATTCTTGCTCCAGCGGTGGGACTGCAGGTGCGCTATTCCCATTCTGGGGTGGGTAATCTGCATTACAATGTAAGGAGCGGAGAGAGGCTTGCAAGCTGCTGTAGCCTCTGCCCTTCCCTTTGCTCTTTGCTGTTTTCCACTGCCATGAACTGCTGCCCTCTGCCGTGTGCCCCTCTGCTTTGGAGCCAGCTGAGTAGGGACTGAAATCTCCACTAACTGTGAGCTAAATAAACTTTTCCTCCTTTAATTCTCAGCATTAGGTATTTTGTCCCGGCAACAAGAGAATAGTAATGGAGACAATAGCTTCTAAGCTTGTGGACATTGTTCTTTTCAAACCGGATTACTGCGCTCCTCAGAGCACTTTCAGTAGAAGCTCACAGTGAAGGTAATTAAAACAACAAAATTGTATACCAAGTGCCAGTAGACACAATGAATGTTCTGAGTCTGAATGGTCATTGATGGTGAGTCCAACATTATATAGTGGATTTGGTAAATGTGTCTCCACATTGCCAAGTGTAAGTTCTAAAAAAGACTTGGCATTGTGTCTGCCTAATATTAAGATTGTAAGGTGGCAGACGGGAAGAAGGAAGGCCTTTAACAGAAATAAATTGAAGTGGCACTTGTGTCATTTAAGGATATTTAAATTAAAGCCACTGCGTTCATTAATAGCTATAGCTCAAACATAACAGTTGGTATATTGCTCATTTATAGTTTTTGAGGTTCGGAAAGAAAACCAAGAGGCAACAGGTTAGGAGCCCTGACTCCTCAGGCTGTCAACAGACATTTGTGGAGAGGGCAGGGGATCCTGGCTGGCGTCTGATTCTGCCATCTGACAGCACAGGAATTTGCCGACATCCTATAAAGAGTGGCTGACTGTGTAATCATGAGGAAATTATTTAACCTTTGCTGCCTCGCTCAGTTTTCATGAGGATTCGTTTACAGAACATAGCCAAGGTACCTCAAGACTATCTGGTTTACACTGAGCTCTTCATAGATACTACCTATTTTTAGAAATATGTTTTAGAGATCCTTTCTGTTCTGGAAGCCAGAAATGCAAATATAATTAGATGCAACACTAACACAGAGGATAGGCAGCATGGTTGCAGTGAGTGCAAAGAGCCTGGGAAAACTGAACTTCGACTTCGTAGTGCTGAAAGAAGGCTACGCAGAGGAGATAATAAATGTTCCTAGCAATCTGGATGCTTGCTACAGGCAGCAGAGGCGAGAGAGGCGGTGTACTTTAGCTTGTGTTCTTGGGAGCTTCAGGGCCTCTGGGAATGCCAAGGAAGTCACTTTGCTTCACGTTGCTTAAAATTCCTGGTGTGTCCAGAGGGCAGGTTGAATGTGTGATGTGGAATGATCTGCCCCTTCAGTATTCAGCAAAGATCCTCTGGAACTCTGGGTGGGGAGCTCCCATGGCTGAACTAGGGTCCTGGGGCTCCGTGGGTTTTGGCAAGACGATGCCATGGCAGATAAGGGAAGAAGGATCATGCACAAGAAGAGGAGAAAAATGTTAAATGGCAGGAACTGAGGTAAAGGCACCGCAGAGTGAAGGATGGCTTGTCCCACGGACGGCGTAGCCGGCTTTGGCATTTCTTTTTCATATTCCATTTCTCCATGCTGACAGTGTAACTGTCCTTCATGAAAATCAGTGACAACATGGCTCGAGCTGTTTTTCCAGCACTTGTTAGATTCAGGTTGGCAGCTTCCAATGATGGCATCCTTCAGACCTTGCTTCTGGGCGACATACACTCTGCTTGTACATTCCTCTCACAAGGAAAGCCCGGCAGGAGGCAGAAGCATGAGCTTTATGTGCTCTTTTCTTTGACTTGAGTGTATTCAAAAAGTTGATCATGAACTATAAGAACATAGGGAGGAGATGGAAAACAGAAAATATGGAAGCTTTGAGGATAAGAATTTGAAACTAGGTTCTGACATTTACTATCCCTGAGACCTTAGGTACCTCACTCTGCAACTTCTCTTTTCTGTAAAAAGGGCATTAGTTCTCGTGGCAGCTTTATGTAGAAACTCAGAGAAATGTCTCATTCTGAGAACAACATGAGATGCAGGGCGTGGTTCCAGGGCAGTTGCACTAGAAGCTCAGGGGTGCTGTGGGATGCACTAGTTTCCCTAGGGAAATACAGGTGGTCGCAATGTAAGGCAAGGAGGCACAGGTGCTTGGCAGACAGTGGCATGGGTGTCCACCGTACTAGCACTCTGACAGATACCAAAGGAAATTGAAAGCTGTTTAATATTTGGCTACGATGAATCTTCTCAAGAGAGAGTGTTTAAATCCCTGTTCTATGCAAGAATTCTTACATTGATGTTATTACCCTGCAGGCCATCTGCTTTAATTAAAATTTTACAGAGCTGAGGAATTTAGTGCCCTAACTTAGGAGCCTCTGGTACATTTGGCATTTTGTCTGAGGTTGATGTTTTTGGAAAGATTATGGGACAATGAATTCCTGGCCAGCTTCTAACTAGGTAGATGTGAAAGTTTCCTAGTAGATTTTTTTTTTTAACATTGTGGCATTAATGGTGAAAGATTAAATAATTTGCCACTAGACATATGTTCTAAAGAGTTAATTAAAAAACTGCCAAGTACTGAGGACCTCAGATGGTTGGATTTATATGACTTTCTCGATGGACAGTTGAGAATCACTGCGGCTTAGAATCACTGTACAAAATTGTATTTGCAGAAGCACCACAGTAGAAATAAGAAGAATGTGGTCCTTAAAGAAATTGCTAGTTATCAGGATGGGTCTCAGAAGGAGATGTATGTTAAGTGGTAATCCTTTTTTCTTTTTCTTTCTTTCTTTCTTTTCTTTTCTTTTTCTTTTTCTTTTTCTTTTTTTTTAAGCAAGGCCTATGTAAGACAGAATCCAAACCAGTTAGAGCTGTGTCTGGGAGGAGGATCCTGGGAATGGACTTCTAAAAACCCCACAGTGCTATGAATGCACAGCCAGGATTGAGTACTACTAGTTTAAAAGTAAATCTACTTTAATGTCTGCTTCAACCCTGAGAGACATTGTCACCTAATAGTCAGGGAGCATGATAAGAAGTTGAGTTCCGGCCCTGTTGTTTAATGATCGCCCAAGACCATGTTCTGCTCTATCTAAGTCACCTACCTGTGTCCTTGCCTCACTGCCCATAAGACGTGGTTGCTGAACTCCTAATGGAGTTTCTATGAGGACTGAGTGTGAACATTATTTCATAAATGAAGCACTTAGAGGGCTGGCCAGATAGCTTAGCTAACTAAAGCAGCTGCTTAGGCAGGCTCAGGGACCAGGGTTCGATCCCTGGCATGCTCTGTTGCCCCATCCCCCAGGGCACGCTGAGACAGTGACTGAGACTGGGAGTGGTGGTGCACACCTGCAGTGCTGGCGAGGCTAAAGACAGGAGGATCGCCGTGAGTCTGAGCTGTGTAGTCAGATCCTGTGGGCCCTGTACTAAATATATCTTTTAAAAATTAAAATAATAAAAAGAAGAAAAAAAGAGTAGTTAGTCACAAACTAACCAGCGCGAGGTCCAGGTGCGAGTTGAAAGAGAAGAGCACGTGCTACAGCAACCACACACTTACTGCAAAAGGCAGCTGCGCCGCGCGTGAAGGAGAAGCTTGGAGCTGGGCGCACAGCTGCGTGCTTTCTGCTCCAGCGCCAGCACAGATCATCAAAGCCTGCCTGTTTAAACACTGGCTCAGACCTTTTGGACAACTAGATTGCAGCATAATTGATCTGGCCACATGGCGTCCAGGTGAACACCACCAGGCTCATATTTTCTGAGTGATGGCGTGAAGCAGAGCCGTTGGCTCAAGTGGAAAATACTACCGGCACGTATTTACTTGTATTTACTGTGGAGTGCGGTGACAACACACCCAGAAGCATCTCCTGCTAGAGATGAAATTTACGCAGTGAAGCTTCCAAGTCCTGTACACTCAGGCTGCCTCCGACTGTGACTTATTTCTGTATCTGCAGTAGAACAAGATGGTCTATTGCGCTGAGTGCCTTAGGTGGATGTGTGCTGCAGCTCAGAGGCTTCTCATTTATATCAATAAGTAAACCCAAGGAGCAGGCTTAAACTTCCTTCCAGAATATTTTATTAAAACAAATGATAGCAAGTACTAGAGCTAAGCAAATGCTTTATATATTTATTTTAATATATTAAGTATCGGGTCTCTAAGGTCTCCCTGCATAGATAGAACTCTTAGGAAATCTCCTGTTTTCAGCCTCCCAAGTGCTGGGGTTATAGGCCTGTGCCCACAGGCCCAGTCTCAGTCACCATCTCAGTGCACCCTGGGCTGGCACGGCACATGGGGGATGGAACCGCGATCCTCCAGCCTGCCTAAGCAGGCACTTTAGTCTGCTGAGCTGTCTGGCCAAAATCACTCTTTGTTTCTGGACCTCAGCTCCTCCAGGTAAAAAATGATGGAATAAAATATACATATTTATATATACACATATATACTAGTGAGTAAGTGAGATACTGAAGGCTATATCAATAACATTTAGCAATATATACAGTACTGTGTTCCCTTCGCTAAGTATTTCACATTATTTGATTAGCTTACATTTATTTGCAGATTTTTCTCTCTCTTTGTGGATGGGGAAACTGAGGTATAGGGTAGTTAAACTAACTTTCCCAGTTCACACATTTGTGTGTGAACGCATGTCTACCTGGGACACTAATTCTTTCCATTTTTTGTAGTGTACATGGGCAAATATGGTGGTGTTATGGTTTATGTCTAGTTGTCCCCCCAAAGCCTCATGGAGTCATTGGGCAGGGACTGCTAGAGTTTGAGACTTGATCCATGATCCCTGGGATTATAGGTTTTAGTACTGATGGGATTATGGGTGGAAGTACTTCCGGGATTATGGGTGTAGTCTAGGGTGGGAGCGAAGGCGGAGAGCCTGAATGTAATATAAAGAGAGACAGAGAGACAGACTGGAGCTCGAGCTGGTGCTGCTGCTCTGCTGCCCTGTTTGGTTGGCTGCCTCTGCCACCATTTTGTTGCTGTTCCGCCACCATGAACTGGATGCTCTCTGCTCTGTTCCACTCAGCCTTGGGCCAGCCGAATATGGACTGAAACTTCCACAA
>PVJA010035295.1:0-21923 GCA_004027025.1 Myocastor coypus
GGAACGCAGAGGCGGGGCAGAGGGGCGCAGGGGCTTACCCGCGGCAGGTGCGCAGGCTCAGCTCCCAGCGGTGGGGTTTGGGCTGGGCTGGGACAGGAAGTTAGTCTCGGGAACGTAGAGGCGGGGCAGAGGGGCGCAGGGGCTTACCCGCGGCGGGTGCGCAGTCTCAGCTCCCAGCGGTGGGGTTTCAAACAAGCTTTTCTAAGGTACAGTGCTTCATCAGTTTATGAACTTAATTTGCTTTCTGATTCTGGAAAAGAGGGATGTGTTTCTGTCTGTATGGAGAAGATGGTTGTGGTTGTGTTTATCACCTTAGGTGGAGTTTGTAAACAGAAGCATTTGTGAACAGAGGCATGTATGAATGGTCCTGCCAAGAGAAAGAGAAATGTATAATGCTTTTCATATTTAATTTTTTTCTAGGATCCAAAATGTATTCACTTGTGATACAATTTATGTAACACTAAATAGGTGAATGCTTGTGTGCTCTGGTGCATTCTATGGTTCTGGCATCCCTGGCTCCAGCCCTGTTTTAGCTGTTTAGGAGGAACACAGTAGGTGCATTGGTTCTTCCCAGAATTTTACAGAAGACACAACCATAAGTAACACACTCTTTTTCTACTTTAAAATCTTTTGTTATTGGAAAGCATCCAATGAAAACATTATGTTGGAAGTGTTTGAATCCTTCAACCCCTAATTCACATCTCTTAAGGTATTTTAAAGTACTTAATTGTTCACTGAAGATCATGAAAAATTACAAAGATGTGTTCTACCAACACTAAACAATTGAAATGAGAGAAAGGAGAAAAGACCTGGAAAAAAAGGAAGGGAAAAAAATCATCTATGCATATACACAGGATAGCTACGATGATTGTGCTACCAACTTCTGTTTTTTAAAGATAGCAGTTAATGCTTAAAGTTTTTTACTTTCATCAATTTTATATCCTGACATCTATAATCTGAGCAACTACCCTGAAGACATCAATGTGCAATATAATAACCATGGTTGCATATTTTCTATCTTGTTTTTTCAAATATGCATTGTCTCAAATGTCTTATCTATTATTTTTATACTCTCTTTAGACTCAATTAAAAATATAAAAAGGACAAGGAAAAATATTAAGGTTTATTGAAAGGAAGAGCTACTGTTTAGTTGTTTGATCAATCTTGCATGTCTATATCTAGTCATGCAGACAGCAAATTAAATGATAACCATGTGTAATATAACAACCATTGTTAACTTTCTATTCTTTTTAAAAATTTATTATTTATTTGCTATACTGTCTCACCACACAGCTCAAACTCACAGTGATCGTCCTGTCTCAGCCTTCCCAGCTGGGACTACAGGCCTACGCCACCATGCCTGGTTTCAGTGCTGGCATGGCATGCAGTACCGGGGATTGAACCTAGGTGCTTGTGCTTGCCAGCCAGCTAGGCACTTAGACCACTGAGCTATCTCCACAGCCCTAATTTTCCATTCTTGGTTTGAAATTCTGTACTACTTTTTTTGTTTTATGTTGCTTGTTTTTTTTTTTTTTTTTTTTTTTTTTTTTTTTTTTTTTTTTTTTTTTTTTTTTTTTTTTTTTTTTTTTTTTTTTTTTTTTTTTTTTTTTGTCTTTGTTCTTGTTATGTTTTCCTCTTTCCAATAAAAAATATATTCAAAGAAAAAATAAATAAAATATATAATCTAAAACAACAATGTAGATGCAAATACAGGAGTAAAGAGACAATAGAATGCAAATACTAGACCCAACATGTAAATGATTCATGTCAAGAAAGAGGAGGCGATCAGAGGAAGTTTCCGAGAGATCAGTGAGCTCTGATTTCAGAGCTCGGTGAAGGGAGCAAGGATTCTGAAGATGGGAGAGAGAAAGGCTGTGGAAGAGTACCGCCCACTCTCCGTGGGCTCTTCAAGGGCAACCAGAAAACTCATTGGGAATTTGTGATGAGATTAATTACGTAGGCAGAAAGATTAGCAGATCGTTGAGAGTGCAAGGATTGCACCCAGCCATGACACAGTCGAGAAAAAGACATACTCATCCCTCCATCCATAATGACCAGCCCTGTCTTGAACTGCATAGTGCTTCACAGTCATTCATTCAATGATGTTAGCTGATAGTCACCAAGTGCCCTGAGTCCCCACTTTGTGTTCCAGGCACTGTAGCTCTTTGCTTAAACTACTCTGAGGTAAGGATGCAGTCTTGTTCTCAGGGCATGGCTGGATGGGACTTAAAGAGCAGTATCCAGTATCCTCCCCTCCAGGGGCTTCGGCATTGCTGAGAACACAATGTTTACACATGTGGAACAGCTGTAAAGTAAAATACCACAGTAAACATTAGACTCATCAAAGGCTGAGGCATTCTGAGTAGTTTTCTAGCTATGAGAGAAGCTGCCCCTCAAAACATGAGACAGAAGTCAGGAATTGTACCTGGCTTCAGCACAGTAGCTCCCCGAGAACTCATTAAACTCATTAAACAGTGGCCCAATTTATTTTCTGCCCTGGAATCCTTTGTGTTTTATTGTACCCATCTTTTATGGTTTTTAAATCTCCTCCCTTGTAATTGGTTTGTCAATGTACTTTTTGATTTACTGATAATCTACAATTGGTTTGAGAACAAACAAGTTGATTTTATTAGGTTTGGATGTAAAACGTCCAAAGAGCTAACCCTGCGTCAGTCTCTGGATTTCTATGGTAGGACAATGCTCCCGATGGTGAGCAGGCTGGCTGGTAGCCTCCCTGCCCCTCCTTATTCTTGAATTTATTTCCTGATCTTTGCTTCATTTTGGAGAGTTAAACAATCAAGAGAGCTGAGCACTAATGGAGAAGTGTTACTGTATTCAAAATCGATGCTATAGTGAATGTCAGCGGGAGCTAAAGTATTAGTGATCTGAGTTATGAAGTTGTGAATAGACAGGAGATAAACAATTTTAGTCTCTTTGACAGGAGGCAGTGGGGGTGCAATAATTTCTTCTAGAAAGTGAGGAAACAGATTTCAAAGGAAGCCCTTTAGATATCATCCACCTTGTTTGCAGAAGGGTAATTCTGAAGCGAGGAGAGATAAAGGAGTTGACTTACTTCTTCAGGCTCATACAGAGTCAGTCTTTAAAAACAGGTCTTTTGACTCCTATGTCCAGTTCTTGATATTCCAGGGATATGTGTTGCTTGAATGAACTAAAGAAAGCGTGGTTGGAGGCCCAGACTTACACATTCACCTACAGGACAGAATGAGGGAAGGAGGGAGAGAACCAGAGCACCACACTTAAGTCGCCTCCTCTCCACTAAAGAGACCACGCTGACCTCCTGAGAGAGGCCCACTAGGAAACTCTCACTGACGCCCCCTCTGGGGGCATCTGACTAACTGCAGCAGTCAAGCTGTGCCAGGGCGGTAGTATTCCTGGGCTACAAAGGGAGGAAACAGGAGGATGCACAGAAATGTGAGGATGATACAAGCCACTTGTGCCATAAAACCATTTACTGATTTAGGCCAAAAGAAAATCTTTTTTTGTTAATGTATGTTATTTAATTAAATTCTTAGTATGAAATTTAGAACACTAATTTATGAGGATAAATTTCATTTGTCGGAGCAAAAACAGGTCGCAGGTAGTCCTGGAGCTGAGGAACAGCTTTGATTTTTTGATAAAATTGGTGAGTCCACTGCTTTCTGATCCACCTTGCACTGCTTTGCAATCTTATATCTCTTTTTCTCCAAGTCAAAGATCTCACCCTCCTGGTATCTGGGTTTCCCCAACTTCTTCTTGAAGTAAGCATCAGTGAGGTGTTTGGAGATTTTCACTTTACTGATATCAATTTTTATAGAGGTGGCAATGACAAATTTCTGGTGTGTTCTTTGGAGAAGAACATGATTAAAGCCAAGAGGTCCAGTCACAAGTGGCGAGCCACTGGACAAGTGCTTCAGGAAGACCCTTCTCTTGTCTCTGTGATGCCCAGTGAGGATGATCAAAATGGTGCCGGGAGTGACGCTAGCTCAAAGTTTCTTCACGTTCTGACTGAAGGGTTTCTTGCCGTGGCTCGAGAGCTTTCAGGGCACATCTTCAGTAGAATAGTATCTAGGCATTTTTTTGAAGCTTAATCACCATATCCCCGCTGACTGGTTTTGTGATTGTAAGCAAGAACTTTTTCTTTCTTTTTCTTCTTAACCTTTGATTTAGCAGCTGTGTACTTTTTCTTGTACAAAGCCTTTCAGGAGTACATAGCAGATCGGAAGTATCTAACAATCCCTCACAATAGGACAGGATGTTGGCTGCAGTAGGGCTGCCCCTTCTTAATTTTTTCACCCACCATCTTGCAAGATGGGAAAACCAAGAAAAACC
The DNA here is from genome assembly GCA_004027025.1 of Myocastor coypus. Taxonomy (NCBI): domain Eukaryota; kingdom Metazoa; phylum Chordata; class Mammalia; order Rodentia; family Myocastoridae; genus Myocastor; species Myocastor coypus. The sequence continues at coordinate 4,330 of PVJA010035295.1, forward strand.
TTCTCAATTGGCTTTACTGAGGTCTATTTTAGATTCAACAATAATCAGCCATTGTATGACCACAGTTTGATGCATTTTTGACATGACACATAACTGCCTCCACACTCAAGAAATATTACATTTCCATTAACCCCAAGGAGTGGCCCTGCAGTGATGATCCCCTTTTCTGCCCCAAGGTCACATGATTGGTGACCTGTTTCTTACCACTGAAGTCTTGCCTTTTTCAGAAATTTATAAAACAAAGACTCTAAGTTCTTACATCTGTTTTGTTTCATTAATGAGTTTGTATGGTGAATTATGTGTATTGTTTTTGACTATTAAAATACATTGCCCTCTTCTGATAATCTACAGTTGTTGGTGCTATGTGATTATCCATATATATATATATATATATATATATATATATATATATATATATATATTTGGTACAAGGTCTCATTACACATCTCAGACTCATAGTAATCCTCTTGTTTTCAGCCTCCCCAGCACTGGGATTACAAGCGTGTGCCACCACTCCTAGTGTAATTATCCTTATATCGATGGATTTGATTTGCTGATATTTCACTGATGATCTTATATCTATGTTCAGGAGGGATATTGCTCTGCAGTTTCCTTTTCTTATAATGTCCTTGTGTTCTGATAGCAGGGTAGTGCTGTCCTTATAGCATTTTGAATTAACAAACATTTTCTCATCTTCTATTTAGTGAAAGAATTTGTACAGACTTGGATTTACTATATTTTGTCTTCACATGTTTTGTGAAACTCAGTGAAATCAGCTGGCTTGGCTTTTCTTGGAGGATGTTTGTTTTAGTTTTTTATGCTTTTTGACAGGTTTCTAAAAAATGAATTAAATTTCTGTAAGACTATTCCTACAGGAATAGGAACATTATAGTGTAGAGTTATTTTTATTGTGTTATTTTCCAAGTCATGTAGGTGGGCATAGCAGTGCATTTTATAATTCCAGAACTCTGAGAGATTTAGGCAGGAGCATCACAAGTTTGAGCCCAACCAAACAATTCAGTGATTTAGTGAGACCCTGTTTCAAAATTTTTTAAAAAGTATTAAAAATGGCCAGGGCTATAGCTCAGTGTAAAGGCCAAGGCGCAATCTCCAGAGCCCCCCACCACACACACTACTGAAACTTAGCTGAAATTAAGTTACTTATAGATTAGTTTGGTCCTTTTAAAGGTTGCTTATTGGCTTTGCTAAGGTTAGTGCAGAGCAGACTTTCTTCTGGGATTAATTAATTCTTACTACTAAAACATGGTTCTACTAAAGACTATCTAAGGTTCAACTTAGGGCTGGTAAATGTTTAGTAACTGTCTCTCCAAGAGAAAAGAAAAACCCTTTTGTTGCATTCGCAGACTTCCTGTCATGGACAGTCTCAGTCTACCAAGATCCAAGAGCTCTCAAAATTTCTGAAAACTTAATTGGTCCTCTCAGGCTTGGACACACTAGCAGTCCACAGCCAGCACGCCACATGGAGTCTCCCACCATAGCTGATTTAAGTGCAATCTGGTCCTGGCTTTTCATCAACTCTGGAAATTGTTTCATCTGTTGCTTTTTGGTGGCTCTTTCTACTATTTCATCTCACATCTGTAAAACTAAGAAGGCAGCCAAAGGCCCAAGCAGACATTCCTTCATTATATTAAAAGGTCACATGTTAGATATCTATTCCTCAGTTGATAGGCATTTGGGTTGTTTTCAAGATTTAACTATTACAAATTATGCTGCTATAAACCTGTATGCATGTATATCATGGTGATAGGATGTTTTCACTTCCTCTGAAAAACCATCCAGAAGCAGAATAGCTGGGTAGAATGGGCTGTGTAGTTTTAGTTTTCTGAGGAATCTCCACACTGATTTCCATAGTAATTGTGTCATCTGCACTCCAACCAACAGTGGAGAAGTGTTTCTTTTTCCTCACAGCCCTGCTAGCATTTGTTATTAGGTGATTTCCTGATGACAGTCATTCTTTCTAGGGTAAGAGAGAATCTCAGTGTTATTTTAATGTGAACCACTTGAAAGATAAATGATGTTGAACTTTTTTTCATATATTTATTCACCATTTGTATTTCTTCTTCTGAGAAGTATGTATTTATTTCAGATGCCCATTTTTGGATTCGGTCTTTGAATTTAGGCGTTCTGATATTCTTTCATTATTTATATATTCTAGACATAAGTCCTTTGTATAGGGACAATTGGCTAACTTTTCCCCTACTTTTTGGGTTCCCTTTTTACTCTGTTGGTGATTTCTTTTGTTGTGCAAAAGTGCTTATAAGATGAGTTCCAGGTGTTGGTTTTCTGTAGTATTTCCTATGCAGTTTGGTTGTTGTTCATGAAGTCTCTGCTTACACTTATATGTTCAAAATTTCTACCTATTTTTTTCTTCTAGTACAGTTAGTGTTTCTGGTTTGATACTTAGATCTTTGATGTCTTTTGACTTTAGTTTTAGTTCACAATGATAGACATGGGTCTATTTTTAGTTTTCAGCATGTGGGAAGCCAGTTTTTCAGTAACATTTATTAAAGAAACTATCTTTCTTCCACTGCATATTTGGCCACTTGGTCAAAGATAAGGTAGTTCATTGTGTTTGGAGTTGTGTCTACATCTTCTAATCTGTTCCACAGATGGTCAAGGCTTTTTTTTTTTTTTTGCCAATACTATGCTGATTTTTATCATTGTAGCTTTGTAGTATAATTTCAGTTCAGGGACTGTGATGTCCCCTGCCTTACCTTTGTTGCTCCACATAACTTTTACTATTCTAGTTCTTTTCTGAATTTATGAAATTAAAAAGGAAGCAAATAAGAGGAACAATTATTCCTGGGAAGCAAGTATTACCCTGATACTACAACCAGAAAAGGACTCAACCAAAAAAGAAAACTATGGACTAATCTCCTTAATGAGCATAGATACAGAAATCCTAAGGAGGATACTAGAAAGCAATGCAGAAAATCATCAAGAAGATCACATACCATGACCAAGCAGGATTCATCCCAGGAATGCAGGGATGGTTCAACATACACCAACAAATGCAATAAAAAATATTAACAGAGCCAAAGATAATCACATGATCATCTCAATAGATGTATAAAAAGTATATAACACAGTCCAACATTCATTCATGATTAAAAAAATACATAGACAATTAGAATAGTCTTTATCTCAGTTGATAAAAGCCATCTGTAACAAACCAACAGCCAACAACATACTATACAAATGGTCAAAATCTGAAAGCTTTCACTCTAAAATCAGGAATGAAAGAATGGTGCTCACATCACTACCTCTATTTAACATAGTACTGGAAATATTAGGCAGAGCCATTAGACAAGAAAAAGAAATGAAAAGAATAAGGATAGGAAAGGAAGCAGTAAAATTATTGTTATGGATGGCATGATACTCTATATAGAAAAGTCCTGAAACACCACTGTAATGGTTGATATACTGTTTCAACTTGAGAAGTCTAGATGTTTAATTAAGGGTCTCAGCAAGGGCCAGGGTCCTCATTTTGTAAACGTCCTGAGTCTATGTAAGAGGAAGGCACTGAGACAGAGATGGTGTGAGTTTAGCGGGCCCACCCCAGGGTGGAGAACCTACATGCAATACAGGGGAAGAAAAGGTGCTTGACTCCCCTACACTTTCTGCTCAACTTGATGTTTTACTGTCCTGCACTGCCTTGAGCTATTTATTGCTCCTGTGCCATGCCACTCTGCCTTGGAGCCAGCCAAGAATGGACTGAAACCTCCACGGTCTGCAAGCTAAGCAAACCTTTCCTTCCTTGATTTTGAGCATCAGGTTTTTTGTCGCAGCATTGAGCAAAAAATAAACAAGATGTCTACCAAAAGATGTGTAGTTTTAATAATGAAATTCAGTATTGTAGCTGGATACAAAGTCGACGCTTGAAAATTGGTAGCTTTCCTATACACAAAAAACAAACTCACTGAGAGAAATTAGAACACCCTTCACAACAGCATCTAAAAAAAAAAGAAAGCAACATAGAAAGAAAGACTTAGGAGTCAATTTAACATTGATTAATTATAGTACTCTGAAAAAACAGATCAAAGAAGAAATCAGAAAATAGAAAGTTATCCCTTGTTCACAGATAGGAAGAAACAACAATAAAAATGGCTATGGAATCCCGTAGTGAAATCCCAAAACTGGTATATAGATTTAATGTAGTCCTAATTAAAATACTATTGACATAACTCACGGAACTAGAGAGAGCATTTCTAAAGTAAATTACATTTAAAAATTAATGAAAATTAATTTAGACATTCCATTGCCAATGTCATAGGTCCAAAGTAGCCATTAGTGATGACTAGGCAGCTGCAAATGTCCCTGAATACATATTTGTAGAATAACAGGCTACTGGGAGAGGTGCTTCTCTGCTCAATGGGCTCAGCTTTTAAAAATGAAAGCCAGGTCATACTGATTAATACATTGCACTCTTGATTGATTATGTCATTATTTGGACCCTATCACTGCAATGTGAAACGCGTTCCACCTGGTCCCCAGAAGGTGCAGGGTGCTAATCAGTGTCCTGGTCTGAGGGCAGGGCCTCCTACTTTGGTGTCTCTAATGGGGGTAATGCATCGTTGCATCTTACTTTTCTGGTTTCAGAAGCTCTCACCGAGATAATTCATTTACCATATGGTATAAATCAAGACAAGTGAAGAGTTTACAGTCTGGAGCCAAATTGCTTGAATTTCAGCTCAGCATCTCAATTCACTGGCTGCGAAACCTTGTCCACTTTATTCAGCCTGTCTGGACCTCAGACTCATCAGTAAAATAAACACAGTGGCTTTTCTTATCTCATTCAATGGCTGCCTACTTGGACGTAGGAAAAGCACTTAGGGAAGTATCTTAGGGAAGTGACAGTAAATTCTCAACAAGTGACTTTTTGTTTCTGACTAAATTATAGGAAGTCTAACCAGATATTATATACTAATTAATTGTCATTGCCAGTGACACTCATCAGCATCCTGCATCTACTGTGGGACAAAGGGAACATACTTCACATCACTGTGACAGGGCCCAAAGCGTGACGTGACATCATGGATCACAAGCACTTGTGTTAATCAGGATGACCTGGCTGGCCTAGAACCTACCGAACTTTGATTTTTAAAAGCTGAGCCCACTGAATAGAGAAGCACCTCTCCCAATAGCCTGTTATTCTGCAAATATGTATTCAGGGACGTTTGCAGTTGCTCTATTTGTCTAACCATCACTAATGGCTACTTTGGATCCATGACAGCTGAATGTGTAAATACAGTTTTTAGAGCTTGCTCAGGGCAGGACCCCAGTCCAACAGACCATAACTGTTGTGCAGAGAACAGGATTTCCTTGAAGCAGAGTCTGCTCGGTATCAAGCAGGACTCTACAAACAATCTCTTCACAGCATTCTGTCCAAAATCACCAAGAAAGCCAGAGACCACTAAGACCTAAATATCAATAAATAAGAAAGCCAAACATAGAGGTTTAATAACTAGGAACAGAGTCAGCATGATTCTTCATGGGTCATAAACAGATAATAGGCATGGAGAAGAAAGTTAAAAAGAAAAGGTACAGCCAGAGCAAACCGAGGAGGCCGCAGAGCCATGGCAACGCTGATGCCTATCTGGTCAGGTAGGAATCTCCGATCAGATCCAGCAGGGACACAGGTGTTCTCCAGTGGATTCAAGCATGTTGAGAAATGATTAACTCCCCTGGGCCTGGGCCTGGGCCTGGGCCTGCTTATTTTGGACAGGGACAGAATGTCCTGCACAGAATTGCTTCCTCCTCACCGTGCTTCGGCTGTTGAGTGGCAGTGATTCTGAGGCCCTATTCAATCCCTGCTCTAGTTTCCTGTAGCTACTGAAACAGCATGACTTAAATAAAGCAACAGAGACTTATTCTCTCATAGTTCTGGGGGCCAAGCGTTCCAAAGCAAGGCATCAGTGGGACCAGGATCTCCCAGAACATTGTGGAGAAAGCTCTGTCTCACTCACCTGTTCCTGGCTTCTCTGATTGGCTACAGAACTTGGCTGCCCTCAGATTGCTGATGCCACACTTGGGTCTCTGTCTCCATTGTCACATGCCCTGCAGGTCTCCCTCTGTGCATCTTGCACGATGTTCTCTTCCTGTATCGGCACCCTTCTTATAAGGACACTGGTCACCTTGCCCTAGGAGCCCACTTCACTGGAGTGTGACCTCATCTTAACCAAACACACTGCAAGGACCCTATTGCCAATAGGGTCACCTTTTTAAAAAAAAAAAATAAATAAATAAAAATAAATATTTATTTATTTTAAATTTAACAAAGGTTATATTACATATTTTCATCATCGGATCAGTTTAGATTAATAGATACAGGTATATAAAATTGATCAAACAATTAAACATGAACACTTTCAATAAACATTGCTCTTTTTTTTTTTTTTTTAACAGTTGACACACTGCATATTGTCCTCACAATAGTTGTACAGAGCACAGGTTGTGGGCATGACACTTCCAATTGATATTGGTAAGGAAAGAAAAAAAAATTAGAGTTCTTATATTAGGGAGACTATACGATATTTACAAATGTAGGTCTGATTTCACTAATGAGTATATGTTCAATATACATCCATCCAATAGGGTCACCTTGGAGGAACTGGGCATTTACTTTTCAGCACATCTTCCTGGGAGGCATCATCCAACCCTCAGCGGCCCCCGTCTCTCCAATCCCAGATCACCCTTTGCTCTCCATTGTGTGGCTGGAGGGTCCCTGGTCACTCCTCTGACCTTCACCACCCCCATACGCCATCCTTTAAGATGTAGTATCTGACCTGTGCTGCATGCTCCAGCTTCTGAATTGTATTGCAAACTCATAGATAAAGAGTTCTTACTGAAATGTATTTCTTATGGAAGACTTAAAACAGCAGTTTGGAACCAAGGGGAACTTCTACCCTGTAGCCAATTTACACTCAGGGTAGTTTGTCCACAGATGTCATTATCCAGCATGATTCTTTCCGTACCCCTGCATAGGTCTGGTTGCTGATGTGACCCTCACTTTACTGGAAAGGGAATGGAGGCTTGGAGAGGCGAAGTGATTTGCCAAAATGACGAGACCCACAGGTCACTTGGGCTAGTCCCAGCCTCCTTTTGTGGAAAAGTCTTGTTTCCCTCATTTCCCACAGCATGATTATTAATGATCCAAGGGGCTTTCTGGGGAAACAAAGCAGGCAGACCACCCCCCGATAGTCCAGAAGGAGAGGAAAATGTGCACAGGCCCGCCGTCCACCTTTCCCATGAAGACGCACAGGCTGGGAGGCGTCTCGAAGGCGCCCCCCCCCCCTTCCTGATCCGGTCTCTTTCCTTTCTTCACAAAGCAATGTAAAACAAAATCGCCAGGTACCAACTGCTTCGATACCTTCCCTCCTGCCTTACGAAGGCAGGGCGGGAGGTGCATGGCCTGCAGACTCCTGCATACAGGAGGCCACACAGCAGCAGGGGATGAGGCAGCCCCGTGGGCACACAGAGGAAGAGACTGTGGACTGCAGAGGCTGGCTGCCAGAACCTTTTCCTGCTTTCTCTGTTGAGATTCACTAAACAGAGCTGGGAAAGTCCTGATTCCCTTGGGGGAAGAAGACACAAGAGAGGGAGGGAGACGCGGACTGGGCTGTCCCAGCGCCCTGTTGCCGCACACCTAGGCTGGCAATGAGCGAAGGAGGGAGGCGGGAGGGGGGGGCGCGGAATGAAGGAGAGCAACGGTGACGCTAAGGAGAAAGCTTCGCTTTCCTCTGGGAAATAGCAAGTTCACAGCTACAGTGCGAGGCGGGACTTGCTATTCCAAATAGATGTGTGTCTTTTGAGAAACAAAAGACTGAGCAAGCCACCTCACAAGCACGCCCTGAGACCCCGATGCAGGTACTTAATTGTTTAGATCACAGATTACTAAGTGGGGCCTGATGTGAGACTCCAAAGGCAGAAGGAGAGAGGAGAGTGTCGCTGCCAGGCAGGGCTCCGGGCTGAGTCAGGGTGAGGTAGAAGGTGGGGAGCCAGGGACCAAAAGTGTTTTTTTTGTTTTTTTTTTTTTTTTGTTTTGTTTTTTTTCCGTAGAGAAGGAATCATCAGTATTTTCCTAAAGGCCAATCTTGGAATCTCAGAAAACACAAAACAGATATCCTTTGGCTACAACAACTTGATAGATTGTGCTGTGAAGGAGAGCGATCAGCCTCTCTCTCCTTCCTGCCCAGGAGGACTGTCCAGGAGGCGGCTGCGTGTAGGGTCAGGACTGCCCTGCACACCTGCGTAGCTTGTGCGCTGTGTAAAGGCACTATCCTAAGGAACACAAGAGTCAGGATCCTTCCTGCTCGTTGCTAGACAAACTGCAGGAAGAGGGTTGCTTTCACAAAGGCCCCTGTGAAGCTGCTGCCGCCTAAGGAGCACGCACCTATTTCTAAAGGTTCAGGTTACCTCATTCCATTACTGTTGATATCGCCTCCTTTTACGTCGCTGACTCACTTACTCTAGTATTCTGGAAACAGAAGTATCAAGTAGAGAATTCCAGGTCAGGAAGCCTGGCTAGACACATCCATTTGGAATAGCTAGTCCCGCCTCGCACTGTAGCTGTGAACTTGCTATTTCCCAGAGGAAAGCGAAGCTTTCTCCTTAGCGTCACCGTTGCTCTCCTTCATTTCGCGCCCCCCCCCGCCCCCCGCCTCCCTCCTTCGCTCATTGCCAGCCTAGGTGTGCGGCAACAGGGCGCTGGGACAGCCCAGTCTGCGTCTCCCTCCCTCTCTTGTGTCTTCTTCCCCCAAGGGAATCAGGACTTTCCCAGCTCTGTTTTGTGAATCTCAACAGAGAAAGCAGGAAAAGGTTCTGGCAGCCAGCCTCTGCAGTCCACAGTCTTTTGTTTCTCAAATATCACTCCTTTAGAGGGAACCAGACCCAAGCGCCCAGAGCCAGGTGCTTGAAATTTCACTAACGCCGCATGTTTATCTTGGATGGCGGAGGATCAGCACAGCATCTGAATCTGAAAGGCTTCCTTAGCGATACTCCTGCGCCGGGCAGTCTTGTTTGTTCCTGTCTATCAGTGGGGAGAAATCCAAAATAGTTTTTGTCTATCCAGTGTTGCTGATATATATATTTTTTTCCTTTAGAGTTGCTTAAGGTCAAGGTTGAGAGAACAACAGACCCAGTGAGGAGAAAGATCCTACAGAGGGCAGCTGCGGTGGGCTGTCGTGGATGGCGCTGGTGTTGCCTGCTCCTGTATCTGCTAAAAAGAAACTCAGTCAAGGACAGAAAAGTTCTGCTTTCTCTAAGTAGCAGGTTAGAAAGAGCAACAAAATAACACAAAGATTGCAATGCTAGTAATCTGGACAGTTAGGCTCTATTAACTAAGGCTTCTTGCCCTGATTTTTCTGTTACATAAATACAATGAAGCAATAGAATTAATCTGCTTGCAGTCCTTCCTGTTTTAAAATTGTAAGACTGTAATGTGGTGACTTCAGTAATGTCTTTTCCTTTCGTTAAACTAATTTATGGGAGTAAAAAAGAAATCTCACATGTTAGAACAATGGAGCTAATGTATAATGGAATGCATTTAATTTAGGGGTATCATTGTAAAAGTTAATTATATTGTACTTTAATACAAATTCCTGAACTTTCTATGTCATTTGAAATCCAGAAAACAGATAATGCTTTTCCATTCATTACTCACAATCACCCCAGTGGATTTTAGGTTTTTGTAAGTCTTAATTCCATTGTTTTTTAGCTTTCAAATTTAGATGATGGATTCACACCAACACTAAAAGAAAGACACAGAAAAGGACACATTTTTTTTTACAAACAGATTGTTTGAAGGAAGTAAAATAGATGCTCACGTTCACCCTCAATAAGAAAAATATTAAGTAAAACTATTTGGAATTACTACAGCAAATAAACACAGAAAGCAAAATAAAAAAGAGGAATTCTGGTACTGGCATGAAAAAACTTTCCATATCAAGTTAAAATGTAGGGTGAAAGGGGTGAAGCACACGTCATCCTTTCTTTGGTTTTTATAAACAGCTGGCATGGTTTCCTTTTTTAGGCAAGCACGGCTGTTTTCTCTGGGCTTCTTGCTGAGTGGGACCTGTCCTTGACCAGATTTGTGGTGTATCGCTGCGGGTAAGATGAGGAAGGCTGCTCCCAGGGCGGCGGAGGTCTGTGTGCTCTCTTCCTGAAAGGACGGCGCAGTGATCCTCCTGTGTCAGGCTCCTCAGTGCTGGCATTACAGGCGTGTATCACCATGCCTGGTTTGGGTGGCTGGCACAGGGTGCCTTGGTTCCAGGGCTGGCATAGCATGCAGTACCGGGGATTGAACCTGAGTCCTTGCCACGTGCCAGGCAGGCACTTAAACTGCGGAGCTATCTCCCTAGCCCCCACCCCCACCCCTACCCTCCGCTGCTTGTTTCTTTTAAATGTGGAGATTTGGGAAGGCTAAGATCATGTTGGCATGGAAGCCTCTCCTTTGGCAGGAAATTTAAACTCAGATCAGCTAAATCACTGCTGCTTCACTTTAAATAGATACACAATAGTTTGTTAAAACACAAGTTAGGGTTCATGAAGTCTGGGGCAAGACCTGAACGTCTCCCTCCCTAACAAGGTCCAGATCATCTCAGTGCTGTATGCTGAGGGTCCCACTTTATGTAGCAAAGGACTACTTAGGGTAATGTATTACTTAAGGTTAATATGTGACCCATCTGAAGGCAACTAGTGGGCGAATTAGGAGTCCTGACCCCTGCCTGATCTTTCTCTCATGGAGTGAGGCTTGGGTGTCACCTGCCCCTCCAGCCCACTCCCGGCCAAGTGGGCATGCAGGTGTGAGAGGTAGAGAAGGAGGGGAGAAAGAGACAGCTGCTTTTGCAGCATTGCAATGATAGGCATGGCAGGAGAGAACTCATCAGGAAGCAGTTTGTAACTTTTGTGGCACCAGGAATCAGTGTCATGGGGGACAGTTTTTCCCCTGATGGGGGAGAGAGGCATGGTACAATGGTTTCAAGATGCTTCACACGCATGACGTTTGTTGTGCAATTCATTTCTACTGTTACGCTGTGTACACTTTGTCTTCACTGGACTCTCATATAGAGCGCGCGGCCTAGATTCCTATGTGCACAATTCACGGTAGGCTTCGGAGCCTATGAGGATCTCATGGGGGCCCCTGATCAGACAGGAGGTGGAGCCCACGCAGGGGTGCTAGCGGTGCCAGTGGTGAGCTGAGCTGTCGGTGCAGAGGAAGCTCTGCTTGCTGGGCCTGCTGCTCCACCTCTGCTGGTGACCCGGTTCCTGAGGCCCGGAGCTGGTACCCATCCATGGCTCAGGAACTGGCGATGCCTGCAGTCTCAGAGAAAGATTTAATTAAGAGGACAAGATTTGGGACAGCAGGATAGGAATCTGTGCATACAGAATTATGAAGCCTCATATCCTGGATTCAGTGTCCACGCCAGCTATTCTAGACCAGAAAATGATCCCTCTAACTGTGCAAGTTATCTTAAGACTTGCTTGGTGCAAATAGACAGGTTAAAGTAGATTCCAATTTAGTTTTCTTCAAAGTTACTGCCTTAAAATTAAGACCGTATTTATGGATGCAAGCCTTACATGAATCTGTTGCCCAGTTGTCACAAATATGCAGTTTAAATTCCTACCAAAAATGTATGTTTAATAGACTTGCTGAAGGAACTTCATGAAGTAGAATCCAGGAGGGATCTATTATTAAATCATGATCTACATTGATAGAAAAAGTCAGGATATTATGGAAATGGAAACATGAAAAAAGAATATGCTCTTGGGAATTAAAAATGGTTCAAAAAATTAAAACATCCATAAAACAGGATCGGAGAAACTATGAGAGATGAAATCAGAATTTTCAATGTCACATCAATAGAAATTTAGGAAAGTAAATAGAAAATAGAGGGAAAAGCATAACCAAATTATCAAAAGAAGAGTTCCCAGTACATGAATGAGACATGAGCCTTCACAACACGGAATCCTGCCCAGAGCTCAGCCGGAAGGATACCCAGATAAATGTTAAGAAATTCAGAATACAAAGGAAAAAGAAAGACTGGGGAAACAAGTGAAGCAGTGGGTTCCTTATCTGCCGTCTCTTGGCAGGAGAAGGCAGGGGGCCAAGCACTGCCCATGGCCAGTCTGCTCCTACGATTAGAACTTGCTCCCAGGATGCTGCACCGGGCCGTGCCACCAGGAATCACAGAGCCCATTAAGACCATGCCCAGCCCCAAGAGGACCTGGGGGGTCAATTCCATTGAGAAGACAACGTGGACCCAGGCAACGATGTCTCTTCATCAGGAATCCAACGAAGAGCAGTCTTGATGCAGCCACGTGGCAGTCTAGAGCTAGGTGAACTGCGTCAGGACCACCCCTAGTGACCTGCAGGAAGTCTTCCAGAAAGATGAAGCCAAGCCGCACACAGAACAGGGACTGGCACGCTTCCTGGCAAGGGCCAGCTCCTGGGGTTCTAGGTGGGTGAGAGAGGTGGATGCTCTGGCGGCAAAATGTATAAGGACAGGACACCAAAATGTATAAGGACAGGACACCAAAATGTATAAGGACAGGACACCAAAAGGCTCACTCATCAAGGCATATATTTTAATACAATTTTTAAAAATTTAAATTAATGTAAAAAAAGTCTGATAAACAAAAAGTCAAAATTTTAAATTAAGATAGGATCTGATCTTGAACTTGTGTGACCCATCTTAATCTAATTCCAGTCTTGATTTCAGTAAAACAGGCATATCCAATCCACAATCTTAGGCCACATACAGCGATGGGTAGCTAGCCATGTGGTTCCATAAGATCATAAACTGTTAACTTTATTCCATGATAGCACCAGTTTGCATGACCCAGTTGTGCAGTGCTGGGGAGTGGATGAAGGAGAAGAGAATGGAATGCTGGGTAAAGCAGGGTTCAGTGCAGCGCTCACTCTGTTGCTAGGCCACACAAACACCATGAATCCAACAGAGGTCGGGCGCATCAGAGGCTGTGCATGCTGGGCAGGCTGGCAAGGAAAACGTAGCAGTTACCACAGCCATGTCTCACCCTCGCTCCACGTGTGTGTGTGTGTGTGTGTGTGTGTGCGTGTGCGTGTGTGTGTGTGTGTGTGTGTGTGTGTGTGTGTGGTTGGAGCACCTACAGCATAAGGATGAAAGCGTATCCAATTTTTTGTGCGCATATAATAGAGATCTCTTTTCCCAGAGTAAAATATCCCTCATTTTGCAATCATACATAATCTGTGTCATCCTTTTTCAGCAGTGTATGTACTTGGGAATAGCTACGTTCAAGGGTGAGCATATGAAGGGTACAACCAGATAAGGAATTTCTGAGGAGCACTTTGAGAACTCACAGAGAATTATAGTCACTTCCATTGATCCAGACATAGATGCATTACTTTCACAAGGACAAGGACAAATATCCCACAAGATATATGTCCCATGTTGTTCTTTTTAAAAATGTTATAATAAAAGCATAAAACAAGAGGAGGCATTGTTACTTATGTACATTAACTATGTTAAATATTTTATGTGTGGCTCGGGAGAATTCCTCTTCAGGGAACTCAGGGAAGCCAAAAAATTAGTCACCAATGCAATAAGACTGTACAAAAAGCAGTGGTTTTTCTTCTGGACATTGTTGGCTAATTTGATTTTTATATATTAAATTCAAATAGTTTTGACTCTGGAAAGTTATGGGCACATTGTTTAATACTGTCCCCAAGGTGAGATCCTCAAATCTGTACTCTCTTTTCTCTTCCTTCTACAGTGTTGTAAAAATACAAGAGACATTACTGCCTCCCAAGGTCTGCAAAAGGCTTCAAGTTTTGGGCTGGAGCTGCCCTGTGGTTTGACCCCTGGATAAGAAGAAGCTGAAGAATTCCAGAGACAAGGTGAGGAGGGTGTGTTTTCTCTCTCAACAAAGAAATAGAAAGGAATTTCAAAACTGTAGGAAAACAAAAACAAAAACGAAGAAAACTATCCAAGGCAGTCATGGCCCACATGGGAAACTTACTACCTGTGGCATAAATTTGAACACTCTGTGAGTAAAAGAGCATCAGTATTTATAGAATAGAGCTGCTTTTATTTGCTACTTTTCCTGGTTATTTATCTCTTTACCAGGTACTTAAATGAAGCCAAAAGTATCTTTGGATTTCTGCTACCTAACCAAAGAGTGATACACAGAAAGTATTAAAAAAAAATAGTGTTTGTTCTAGCAAAATCAGAGTTCAGCACAGGTAGAGACAAACCCTTAAAAGCAGCAAGAGAAAAAGATGTAACTTACAGGAAACAACAATGAGCCTGAAGCAGATTTTTCCACAGGAGAAGCCAAAGGCGTAGAGGAAACTACTCAACGTAGAATTCTATTTTCAGTTAAGCACCATGATTTTTGTAATAGCAGAGGCCAAAAATACAAATGCTTTAAAGACCAAGACAAGAGACAGACGATAAGAAACAGGGGAAGCCGGGCGTGGTGGCGCACGCCTGTAATCTCAGCACTCGGGAGGCTGAGGCAGGATCGGTGCGAGTTCGAGACCAGCCTGGGCTACAAAACTGAGCTCAAGGCCAGCCTGAACTGAATAGCGAGACCCTGTCTCAAAAAGACAAAAAAAAAAAAAAAAAAAAAAAAAAAAAAAAAAAAAAAAAAAAAAAAAAAAAAAAAAAAAAAAAAAAAAAAAAAAAAAAAAAAAAAGGAAACAGGGGAAGGGCCTTGCAGGAAGGAAGGGGTCCACAAAGGGGGTAATAATGATCAAAATGCAGTATGTGTGTGTACCAGTTCCCCAGTGCAGGTGTAGTTACCGTGTATCACAAACATACATTAATGAAAGATTTCAAAATTTCAGTCAGAATAAATGTATTTTCAGAAAAACAATGAAGGTATTTTTCTCTCATTAAATACTATGGAGGAAACAAGGAATACTAGAAAGAGTTAAATTTATTTGAGACCTTTGTTTTTTAAAGAAGTTGTGAGGCACATAGGTCCTGATCTGATTAGCATAATTTGAGTGCCATAAAAATAATCCCAAACTGAACTATTCAACAATAGAATGTGAGATGAGGTGGGGTGTCGGTTGCCTTCTCTCTTGCTGGGACACAATGCCTAATGTCCACAGTTTAAAGGAGGAGAGAGGTAACTTAGCTCCCAGGCACAGTGACTTCAGTCTGTAGTCAGTGGGCTGCAAGCAGGAGCATCATGGCGGAGGAGCGTGGTTGGATGAAGCTGCTGAGCTCCTGTGTGCAGGAAGTCAGGGCAGCGCAACAGAGAAAGAAAGAGGCCAGGCCCTGGATGGCCTCGAGCCATCTCTACACACCCGGAAGTGTGCTTGACTGAGCTAATCAAGTTGACAAGCTTCACTGTCACAGGTGGCCTCGTGAAGAATGAAAGCGTCCTACAGTCCATGACTCTCTAACATTATAGGGAAGATGGTCCCGAGGGTCTGGCAAAGTCCACCCCATTGACCTCGAGCAGCCAGAGAACAGGAGGGCTCATTCATTCAACAATTTACACATCATTCTCAATCTCACAATAATGTGGACAAAGAAAATTAAGATGACAGTGATCTCAATTGGCGACTTTGCTTTTCTCTACCACAAATGGACTATTTATATATTTTGACCATTTTTCTTTTGGATTAGTCTTGTTTAACTTGTAGGAAATCTTTAAACATTAACATATGCGCTGAGACTATCTTTTTCATAACTTGCAGTTTAACTTTTTACTGTTTTAATGATGTCTTTCAATGAACAGAAGTTATTAATTTTAATGTCTTTTATACTTTGTAGGTTTTTCTTACATAGGCTATCTTCTCCTACTCCAGGATAATAGATATATTGTCCTATGTGAACTTTTGTAAAGGTTATAGTTTCGCCGTTCACAGTGAACACTTTAATCTACCTGAGCTGTGCAACGCAGGAGCCTATGTGGACACACGATCTTCAGTTTTTCTCTTCTCTGTTCTGTCAGCGGTGCGTTTAGCCACTACTGTAGGTATTAGAGCTGTGTATTAATTCCTGGTAACAAGAGGGAAGTCCTTCTGCGTCATTCTTCACGCACATGCTATTGGTCCTTTGCTCGCCCATTGACAATTTTAAATGGTGTGCTGGTGCACAAAGACAGATTAACACTTCTGTGCTGCCAGTTCTTTTTCTCCATTGCTATAGCACAGCTCCTGATGGGTACAGGTATTTAACAGTGTTTGCATTTTCTGCATAAGTGGGTGTGCACCTCATTCTTTGGTACATCTTTTTTTTTTTTTTTTTTTTGTCTTTTTGAGACAGGGTCTCGCTATGCAGTAGAGGCTGGCCTTGAGCTCACTTTTGTAGCTCAGGCTGGTCTCAAACTCGCACCAATCCTCCTGCCTCAGCCTCCCCAGTGCTGAGATTACATTTGGTACATCTTTATATTTTTAAGTTGCTGGGTATATAGCTTGGCAGTATAAGTGCCTGCCTGACAA
Organism: Myocastor coypus; assembly: GCA_004027025.1. Classification (NCBI taxonomy): domain Eukaryota; kingdom Metazoa; phylum Chordata; class Mammalia; order Rodentia; family Myocastoridae; genus Myocastor; species Myocastor coypus. Next base: position 20,789 of record PVJA010035295.1, read on the forward strand.
GCTCAAGGTCCCAAGTTCAATCTTTGGTACTGAAAAAAAAAAAAAATCTCTTTATCTTGTGAGTTTATAAATAGGATAGCTGAGACAATTGCACTACTAATTTCCACCAGTTTATTTATTTTTTTATGTATTTAGCACAGGGCCTATAGGGTCACATTACACAAATCAGACTTGGAGTGATCCTCCTGTTCTCAGCCTCCCAAGCACTGGGATTACAGGTGTGTGCCACTGGACATAGCACACCGCAGGGGAAGGGCCAGCACAGCAAGCTGGGGATCGAATCCATCAGTTTATTTGAAAGTAGCGGTTAATGTTTAGAACTTTCACTAGTTCTATATGCTAATATCTATAATCTGAGCAACTACATCAAAGACACCAATGTACACTACAGAAATCATGGTCGAACACCTCTCATCTTGTTCTTCTAAATGTGTGCCATTTCTAACATCTTATCAGTTACTACTATGCTCTTTTTAAGATAAATTGTAAAAAATTAAAAGTTAAAAAGGACAAGAAAAAAATGAAGATTTATTCAAAACAATCACTAATGTTTAATTATTTGACCAATCTTGCATACCTGTATCTGTTAATCTGAACAACAGAGTTGATGATAAAAATAAGTAGTATCACAATAATTTTCTATTCTTGTTTTGAAATTCGGTACCATATGTATTGCTGTATGTCACTGTTTCTATCTTTGTTTTTGATATTTGATTTTATTGGGCTCTTTCAAATAAAATAAAACAAAAAATATTTTTAGAAGATTGTAAACATTTTGCTTTTTAAAATTGTGTTTTGTTTATCTTTTTGTCACTGATACATAGCACTAGATGTCTTTAGAGTTACGATTCACTCAATTTTAGGACCATGATTTATTTTATCTTATTTTATTCTTCATTGATACAGGCTCTTGCTATGTAGTTTGGACTTGTAATGGCCCTGTTCTCTCAGTCTCCTCAGTGCTGGGATTACAGATGTGTAACACTACACCAGGTTCTGGGGTGGGAACAGCATGTGGTACCAGGGATTGAACTCAGAACCTGGTGCTGCCAGGCAGGCTCTTAGGCCACCTAGCTATCTGCCAAGCCCAGGACTATAAGTTTTTACTCTTTTTTTTTTTTTTTTTTTTTTTTTT
>PVJA010035296.1:0-21933 GCA_004027025.1 Myocastor coypus
CTCTCTCTCTCTCTCTCTCTCTCTCTCTCTGTATATAACAGAACAGAAAACAATATTTCATATACTAAGACCCTGAAAGCAAACAAGGGTAATGATTTCACTCTCAGACAAAGTAAAGTTCAAGGCACAACTGGTCTGGAGAGGCACAGGGCTCTGCAGGGCAGCTTAGGGAACAGTTCCTCAGGAAGAGATAATGCTTGTGAATGTATGTGGTCAGAGTATTGGACCAGCTAACTTCGTAAAGCAGACACTGCTGGGTACAAAAGATCAAATAGATGCCAACACACTCTTGGTAGGTGACCTCAGTGCCTCACCTTCACAGAGAAACAGATCAACTAGACGAAAAAGGAAAAGGCCAGGGCTGGGCCACACCTTTGAACAAATGGATTTAATAGAGACCCGTGGAGTGTGGACCCCACAACATGGTACACATTTCCCTACCAGCACATGGTACTTTCTCTAGCATAGAGTGCACTGAGTCCACAAGGCCTGCCTAAATAATCCTGAGCTGAAATCACCCCAGGTACACTACCACACCATTGTGCATTGAAACCAAAAACCAATCAGAAAGAAACCTTAGAAAACTTTTAAACATGTGGAAATGTAATAACATACCCCAGAACAACCAACATGTCAAGAAGAAATCAAGGAAGAAATTAAGCAATTTCTGGACTCAAAAGATGATGTCAGAACAGTGCGCCAGCACCTCTGGGACAAGCGGGCCAGTGATCACACTAGAGAAATGAAGCTCAAATAAATAACTAATGGTGAGCCTTAATATACTAAAAAAACAGTGATCCAAGCCCAAACCTAGTGTAAGTAGGAAGATCATAAAGGTCAGAGGAGAAATGAATGAAATTGAGACTGAAAAAAAAAAAAATCAAAAAACTGATTCTTGAAAGGAATGAAATAGATAGATCATTATCTCAACTTGGTAAAAGAAACAGAAAAAATTTATATTACTACAGTTATAAACGTAAAAACCAAAATCAGACCCTGCTGAAATCAGCAGATAGTAACTACTAGGACAAATTGTTCCCTAACAAATAGGAAAAGTTGGGGCTGGGGAAGTAGCTCGGTGGCCTAAGTACCTGCCTGGCACGCACAGGGTCCCAAGTTGGATCCCAGTACTGCATGCCGTGACACCCTGGAACCCCGGGGTCACTGAGCTGGCCCCCAAAATTGGGTGTGGTGGTGCATGCCTATAATCCTAGTGCTGAGGAGGCTGAGGCAGAAGGGTCACTATGGCCTCGACTGTGTAGCAGGACCCTGTACTAGCAACAACAGCAACAACCAAAGGATTTTTTTTTTTTTTTCATATTTTAGAGAAGGGTCTACAGGGTGTTCAGGGTCTCACTACTAAGTCAGATTTGTAGTGAGCCATCTATTTACAGCCTCCTAAGAGCTGGGATTATAGGCATGAGCCACCATGCCCAGTGTCAATTGCTGGCTCAGGGTGCCCTGGGGGCAGGGGTGGGGCCAGCAAGGCAGGCCCAGAGATTGAACCCCTGGGCCCTGCACCTGCTTACAGGCACTGTAATATGCTGAGCTATTTGGCCGGCCCTCAAAATAAGTTCTTTTTTTTTTTTTTCCCCCTGTATTAGGGATTGAATTTAGGACCTTGCACTTGCCAGCCAAGCACTATTCTACTGAGCTATCTCCCTGGCCCAGAGAATTTGAAGAATTAGACAGATGCTTAGACACCTTCAAATTATCAGAATTGAACCGAGGACGAAAACAATTCTGAGCAATCCAGTGACAAGCAATAAATTGAGGTAGTGATAAGAAACCTACCAAGTAAAGCGTGGGCCCTGATGGACTCCCAGTGGACTTTTGCAAATGCTAACGAGGTCATAACGTCGCTGCTCTTCAAACTCTAATGCAACTGAAAGTGAAGGTTTTTCCAAGTGAAACCAGCAGCCCTGTGACTCCCAAACCAGAGAAAGAACCAACTCAAAATGACAAGTTTTTAGAGCCGATCTCTGTAATGAATAAAGAGGTTACAATTCTCAGTAAGATTTTTTTGGCAAATAGAATGCAAGAAATCATCAAAAAGATCATCCATCCTGACCAGGTAATTTTCACACCAGGGATACGAAGAGGGTGCAACAGATATGGGCCAATGGACCACATGGATAGAAGCAAGAAGAAAAGTCACACGATCGTATCAATAAGTATAGAGAAAGATTCAACAAATCCAACATCCATTTATGATGAAAGCCTGAGGAAAATAGGCAGAGCCTCAATCGGATAAAAGGCATTTATGACGTACCAATGGTGAGCACGTTCAGTGAGGAAGAATGGAACAGTTTTCTACCAAGGTCAGCGGCAGCGCAGGGCCTTCCGCTCACACCACCCGCTCCACACAGCGCTCAAAACGTTAGCCCGAGAAATCAGGCAAGAGGAAGAAATGGAGGCAGTGGGCACGGGGTAGGAGGAAGTAGGATGGTCGTTATGCACAGGTGGCGTCAGACTTTACGCAGAAGATCCAAGAGTTCCGAAGAAAGACTTCTGGAATTACTAACCGAGTTCAGCAGTGCGGCAGGGTGTGAGGTCAGTGCACAAAATAGGAGCCTTCCTGGGCAGCGCCGCGCCAATGGACCCGAGGTCTCTGCTCGACCTGACATGGCCAGATATTAGATTCCTATACAGAGCGTGCAGCCGGGGTCCTCCCCATCCACAGCTCCCAGTGGGGTTCCTGCTCCCATGAGCATCTAATGCTCCCACTGACCTGATGGTGTGGAGCACAGGCAGGAGCGCAGGTGACGCCAGCAGCTTTTCTTCCATACGCCGGCCCAACCTCTCCCCCTCCTGTGCGGCCCAGTACCTGATCGGGGCTCTTCCGGCCTGTGGTCTGGGGCTTGGGGACTTCTGAACTAAGGCATAGAGTGCATGATTTGTGTTCCAGATGCTGCATAAATAAGTGATAAGGTGCTAGTCTGCAAATATATAAATTTTGCTAGTGACAAGAGAAGTTTGAGTCTGTTTGGCAATGTGCCTTGCTTCAGGACAAAACATCTCCTTATTGTAAGAAGTTCAGCCTCGCATTGGTACATGTCTCAGTAGAATTTCCAACTTATCTCCTCCCAACAGTACCATTTTTATGCTCAACTAGAACAGACTTCTGCAAGCTGAGGTGCAGGGGCCATGTGTAGGCCACCGCCTGTTTTCAAATCCGGTTTGGCAGGAGCCCAACAGCACCTGTTGGTTTACGTGTTGTCGGAGACACCGTGTGCAGACGTGCAGACCTCATGAGTCCTTCGAGAAGCTGGTAGGCCTGCCAAGCCTGAATGTGTCCACTTCCAGAGGAAGACTGCTGCCCACTGACTTAGAAGGAAAAGAAAGGCAAAGCACACAATGAATTTGAAATGACAGGGCTGGCGAGATAGCTCAGTGGACTAAGTGCCTGCTTAGGCAAGCGCAGGGACCGAGGTTCAATCCCTGGCATCACATGCCACACTGGACTTGCCCCTGGGCGTGCTTTGCCAGCCATCCAGACCAGGCTTGGTGGCACAAGCCGGTAATCCTAGCATTGGACAGGCTGAAAGCTGTGTAGTGAGACCCTGTGCCAAATACTTACATTAAAAAAAAAAAAAAGACAACTGACAGGAGGGTGAACATCTACATTTCAAAGAAACTTAACAGCAAGATCCTGTTTCCAAGGAGCACAGATTTTCTCACACTTTCAGTGTCCTGGAATTAGTGTGAATGTTATGATAAATAAAAATATAAACTTACTGTTCATCAGATAAAAATAAGTATGGCACATTGTCACTGCTTACAAAATTGGACACATTTAACTTTATAGAAGATAGCTCTCATCTTTGTTTCCTGCATTCAAGTTATACACGTTGTTAGCGGTGTACCCCGGGGGGCAGTAATAACTGTACATCGGAAGTGTGAACACTCTGCAGATGTGCCCTGGGGAAACGCACCTAGAAAGATGGATTTCTGAGGATGGTGGCAGTGTGACACCATGCTTGCAAGGTGATAGGTATGCGTCGTTTCTACCTGCACATGTCGAGCTGGTCTTCTATCTGTCTGCTAAGGCTGGAAGGATACATAGCAAAATCTTAGCTGCTGTTGTGCCCAAGTTAGGGAATTATTAGAGGTTCCCCACTTTTCCCTTACCTGTTTAGAGACTGGTACATAGTTTTCAATGAACAAAATTGTTCTAAATATTTATATTATTAATATGCCTTTATTAAATATCTCATAACATTTATTAAATAGTAGCTTATAGCTATTTAAAATATTATTCATATACTTTTTGGGACAGGTCTCACTGTGTAGTCCAAGCTTGCCTTAAACTCACTGCGTGGCTCAGGCTGGCCTTGAGCTCACAATGGTCTTCCTGCTTCAGCCTCCTGAATGCTGGGATTACAGCTGAGCGTCACCACATCCAACAGCATGTATACTTTTTAAAGAAACAGAACTATGGCTTTATGAAATCCATGGTTTTGGGAGTGCGATGGTACCTCAGTGTTGTTTTAATTTGTATTTCTCGGGTGACCCGTGCTATGGAACACTTTTCATGCATTTATTTGCCATTTGTATTTCTTCCCCTGAGAAGTATGCATTCATCTCAAATGACCAATTCTGGATTGGGTTTTTGAATTTTGGGGGCCTGGTTTTTTTTTTTTTTTGTTATTCTTTATATATTCTAGATAGAGGTCCTTTGTCTAAGTGAGTGTTGGTAAAGATTTTTTTTTTTCCAATTTGTGGGTTGTCTTTTCATGCTGTTGGTGATTTCTTTTGATGTACAGAAAGCCAGAGAGGCTGAGGGGGAAAAGGAACCCTTTTCCACTGTTGGTGGAAGTGCAGACTGGTACACCGCTGTGGAGCGTGGTGTGGAGGCTCCTCAATAAACTAGGACTGGAGGTTCCATTCAACCCAGATTCTCCTGGGTATTTTTTCTAGAAGAATTGAAAATATCATACCACAGTGATATATGTGCACCCATGTTTATAGCAGCACAGTTTGTTGTAGCTAAATCTTGGAAACAACCCAAATGATCATTACCTGAGGGAGAGATAAAAAAAGATGTGATATTTTTATACAAGTAATATTACTTAACTATAGAGAAAGATAAGCTTGAGGCTTTTATAGCCAAGTGGATGCAACCAGAGCAGTGGATCTCAACCTTTCTAATGCTGTGCCCCCACAATACAGTTCCTCATGTTGCGGTGACCCCAGACCAAAAAATAAATTTGGTGGCTACTTCGAAACTACAATTTTGCTACAGTTATGATTTAAATGGCTTTAGGCGACCCCTGCATTTTGGTCATTTGACCCCTGCCGGGGTTGCGACCCACAGGTTGAGAACCACTGAACTAGAGGCTATACTCTCAAGTGAAATACATCAGACCCACATGTATAAACATTGCATTGTCTCCCTAGTGTAAAAACCTGAAAGAACAACTACAACTGGGAAGGTACAATAGGAATAGTAAAATGGAAAGAAACCGAATACAGGGGATAAAGAACGGAGGGAGGGGAAGGAGAAAAGGTAGGAAAAAGGAAGGGAAAGTCATGTCGGTACACACAGGGTGTCTGCGATCACTTCTATCAGCGTTTTGAAAGTAGTAGTTAATGCTCAAAATTTTTACTTTGCCCAACTGTGTGTGCTAATATCTGTAATCTGAGCACAATACGATGTACAATACGATGACCACGGTTGAATACCTTTCATCTTGTTCTTATAAATGTGTATCATCTCTATTATCTTATCTATTATTATTACACTCTTTAAAATAAATTTAAAAATAAAAAGTAAAAAAGAACAAGAAAAAAACTTTTGTTAGTCTTCTGTTTTTGTTTTGGAATTCTGTGCCACTTGTATTGTTTTCTGTTGCTGTGTCTCTGTCTTTGTTCTTGTTATTTGTTTTTTGTTTTTCCTCTTTAAAATGAAAAAAGAAACAAGGGCTGGCCAGATAGCTCAGTGGATTAAAGCGCCTGCTTAGCCACTTGCCAGGACCGGGGTTCAAACTCCAGTATGCCGTGCCAATTCAGCCCCTGGGGCATGCTGAGACAGAGATGGAGACTGGGTGTAGCGGTGTGGGCCTGCAACTGCAGCTCTTGGGAGGCTGAACACAGGACGATCACTAGGCATCCGATCTGTGTAGTGAGACCTTGTGGACCCTGTCCTAAATACAAAAAAAGAAAAAGAAAACTATGAAAGAGGAGGTGAACAGTAAACTGGGTAATCCATAATAGATTTAGGACAGTATGTATTATTATTTTGTCATAGATATAGAAGATCATTATTTATGTATTGTCTATTATTAAATGTCATTGTTATGAACTGTCTCAGTCTCTTTTCTCTCACTGCTTAGACAAAAATGCCTGATACCCCAAATTGAGGAAGAAAAGGCTTATTTAGTTCCCAGTTTGTGGCGGTTTCAGTGCATAATTAGATCAAGGCAGGGTGGTCTGGCGAGGGGCCGCAGCTCCTGGAGGCAGAAGACAGCAGAGGTAGCAAGAGTGGGAAGGGGGCAGGGCAGGCCTCTCTTCCTCCCTTATACTGTGAGCAGGCCACCACAGTTTGACAAGTGTAGCACCCACACCATCTCCAGGCCCTGCTCTTGCAAGAGTCTGCTGAGCCACTTCAGGAAACGTCTGAACCCCTCAAGCTGACATGGAGACTCAACTACAAGCTGCCAGATGTAAACAGCTGCCCTAGGGCGTGGCCTCTGCACTCTAGGGAATAACTAAGCAACGCTGCTGGGTGACTTAGTTAAGCTTCTAAACGTCTCAAACTGACACAACGTGTCAACCATTACAGTAATTATGTATGTTACATGCACCGCTAGGTGTTGCAAATAAATATCAAAAGATCTGATCTTCACTATAAATTTAGTCAAAGTCATGAAAAGGAAAGTTGCAAAAGAAAAAAAAAATCTTTTCGCCTGCTAGTAATTCAGGTAACGCATTAGAATTAACGTCAACCCCCCATTGAGGTAGTTACTTATTTTTTAAAGCTCAACTATTTATGAAGAGTATTGATCATTTTCTTTCCGCAGAACCCCACTCGTGTTTCTTCTGTTCTGTGTGGAGAGATTTTAGCTGATGATCACGTTGGCTTCTTCTCCTGGATTCTACTTCCCCCCGAGAGAAGGCATTTCGAAACATGGGAGCTCTGGGGAGACCCAGAGGCAGGAAGGATAGCCTCAGGGCAGCCTGTGGGAGACAGAGCCTGGGGTGGCACCTGGAGAGGCCCTCAGTGGACAGGCTGGCCTGACTGCAGATCCAAGCGCTGCTTCCCAATCCGTCACTTGCCAGTGATAAAGCTGATGTTTTCTCCTTCATTTGCTAAATGTTTTGGGTCGTTCTCTGCAAAAATTCCAAGAACAAAGGTAAAATCACTGCAAAGCCCTCAGCAGCGGGCATGTGCTGTCTTTCAGCAGTGCAACGTGGCCATGTGTTGGAAAGGTTCTCCTCTTTGCAGGGGCCTGGCTCTTTCTAAGAACTCTGGTAGGTAAGGCAACCAGGGAGAGACAAAATACATCTGCAGCAAAGTGGATCATATTTTGTGATAGCAAAAATAAGAGGTATTCAACTATTTAGTAAAATTAAGGGAAACGCAATGTATTCGTATACTAATAGGACTACTAAAATCATTTTGTAGGAAAGCTTTTGGCATAGGAAAATGCCCCCTAGGCAAATTTGAAAAGTAAGCAGAAGTTACAGAAAATCACGTACACCCTGACACCAGTGCTGCAATATATGAATAAACCTTTTAAACTTGGACAAAGAGTACTGGCAGAACATATATTGACAGCTACTTTTGCATTTCAAGATATATTCTTTTATTGCCTTTGACTTTCCAGTCATGTTCTAGTAAGGTCATTAGAAAAATATTGTTAAAATGCAAAAAAAAAAAAAGGGCCAGAGAGATAGCTCAGTGGAATAAGTGTTTGCCTGGCAAGTGCAAGGTCCAAAATGTAGTGAACAGAGATGTGAGACACCAATAACTTCAATTTGTGGTAATATTTGTTTAAATTTTTCCATGGTATATTAGTTAATAATTCTGTTCATGTTGAAAAGAATTTTTAAATGCAAGGAAGAAAAAAATTCGAATTGAATAAATGAATGTGTAATGAGTTAAAAACTGGGTTAATATTCTGGTTTTGTTATCTGTATGAATTTATATCTCCTAAATCTCAGGGGATTAAGATGTCTACTTTGCAGAGCTGTGGAGGATGAAACATCATTTATAAATCAGTGAATCTGTGACAAAATATGCTCTCAACAGACGAAAATTTTATTGAGTCACATTTACAATACATATTTACATATGGCTAAGTATAGTCACATTCTAAACGCTAGCTCCTCTAAAACATGTATTGGGTTTTGAGTTATAAATTAAGAAAACAGAAATTTCATCTGTGAGCTCTACTGTATACTGAGACAATTTTCATGCCACCTCATCTTACCAATCTGTAGCACCCTGACCTGTTTTCTCTGAAAATAATGCTTCCCATGTTCCTGTGTGTCATATCCTTGAATTTGCACACTTTTATGCAGTACATCATGGTGGGATTCTGGGGGGATAAGGGATAAGGGAGGTATATCTAAAAGGGTCCTCATGATGAGAGTGATCATTATGTACATCTAAAATGCACCAACTTCTTGGACTTCTTTTGGCCCCAATGGTTTGTATCTTCCTGTGTATACCTTTTGGAATGGCAATGCTTATCTTGTGCCTTTGAATGTTCAATGTATTTAACTTTTCATTTGTACAGGGGCTCACAGTTAACAGTTTGCCTTGGATCTTGGAGGAGACTTGGGACTTGGACTTTTCAGCAGTGCTGAAACTGTTGGGACTTTGGCAACTGTTAGAGATGCCTTCTGCAGAAAGGGATATGCATGAGACTTTGGCGGTCCAGGGTAGGAATGCTATGGTTTGTATCTAGTTGTTCCCCTCAAAGCCTCATGTAAATCATGGGGCTGTCAAGTATGCAGTGGGACCAGGGGGCCAGGGTGGAGCTTCTGGGGTGAGGCCAGAGAGGCACGAACCATTAAACTGATAGCATATGCCCCCCCCAAGGCCTGGTGGCCCCTCTTGGAGGTATGGATCAGATCATCTTGGACACAGTGGCAGTGTCTTGAGGTCTTGCTGTATAATTCAGGCTGCTTTAAACTATGAAACCTCCAGTAACTGTGAGCTAAATAACCCTTTCCTTCCCTAAGCTTGTGTGTTGGGCATTTGTCCCAGCAATGAGAGAAGTATAACCAAAAGAGCTGTGTTGGGCTATTTCAGCAGTGCTGTTTCCAAAAATATTGGGCAGTCAGGATATGACCATGTCACACCACAATGGCAGAATGGAGGAATCGGTACATTTCCAGGAGCCGAGTTCCCTACCTCAGCCACCAGCTGAGGAGCCAAGGGTTACTGCCACCCTGCTGTCCCTGACTCTGTGGCAGCAGAGGCAACTGTCATTGCTGTTGAGAAAATATTGGGGCTCTCAAGACCATGGCTGTTAGCATGTGGGGGATGACAAGCAGCACTGCTTCGGGCACCCAGATAGCCTTGTCGCAATCTACCTAGCGGAATGCACAAGTGACAGTCTCATCCTTATTTTCAAGTAAAAGTGACCGAGATCTCTGGCGCGGAGGTGATGTTTCAGACCCACTGCTCCCCAGGCATCTGTCTCGCCCCCACCAAACTCAGCAACAGCCAGAGGATGAAGGGGGCAGTCCTGCTTGAGAGAGCCGTTGCAAGGAGCTGCCAGTCTGGAAGCTGTGGGCGCCATGATTAGATTGACTCATAGGCAGAAGATGGCTCTTGGAGGACTCTAAGGAATGGCAGCTAGGAAATGTTGTCCTGATGTAAGAGTGGCCACCGCCCTGAAGATGTGCCTATCACTGAAATGGCCTTGCTTGAATTCAGGGGGACTTTTTCACTCCGTTAGCAAAGGTGAGGAGCTCAGACAAAGTACCTGAGCTGCCTGGGCCACGCGGGGCAGCTACAGTTTGCCTCTCTGTGGAGTGGAGTAAGTATCAGGTTCTTCTGGCTGAAAGCTGATCTTGCCTCAAATTCTCTTAAACAAGACTTTGCTCCCTGCTCCGTCGTGTAGGAGGACGTCTGTGTGGCCCCATAGACGGGACGGCAGGACGCCAGCATGGCGTTTCTGCTTCCTTTGGCTCCTCCTCCAGGGCTGACTTTTACTTCCTGTTGGTCCCTCGATGGCCGCCGCAGGTCCAGGCCTGAAATCCAAGCATGATAGTGGCATTTGCAAAGAAGGGGTCGCTTTCGCCTCTGGTTTCCTTTAGGCCATGGAAACTCTGTTCACAGAAAGAGGTCTCTTCCCCGAAGCCTATCCTTGGGGAGCAGATTGCTCAGCTGTCCCAGTTGGAGTCCTCCCTCGGAGGTGGGAGTGGAGAAGACCTCCCCAGAACCACGTGGCTGGGTATGGAAATGGTGGTACCCGAATGAAGTCCATTGTGCTGGAAGGAGAGGAACGATGGAACCGGGGTGGGAAAGGCATGGTGTCTGTTGTATCCTCCCGACAAAACTCTTAACTACTTTCCTGAGGGAAAAATGAAGATTAGGTAGTTATAGGCAGGAATGCGGGAACAACCCCATGCTAGGGGAAAAGAGGCGCACTGGAGAAGAATGAGAGGAAAGAGGGACCATCCCGAAGGATGGGGCACAGCAGGGAACCCACTGACACCCGGTACCACAGAAGTGTTGGCCCCAGAGGTATAAATCCTGCCCTAAGTCTTTCTGCAGAGGGGGCGGGACACAGAGAACTCGGCATGTGGAGAGACATGGGCCCCAGTCAGAGGCTGTGTAAAGAGAGCTGCGAAGGACGGTAACAGAATGGAGGGGACAGAAGGGCAGGGCCATGAGCCCCGCGGCTGGAATCAGTCAGTGGCAGGTCCTGTTGCTGGGATACCTGTTCAGGGCTGCCCGCCTCCCAGTGCCCCTCGGCTGTGTTCTGAAGAGAAGGCAGGCTCTTCAACAGCTGCTGTCCTTTGTGCTTCTGGTCATTAAAACATTTAATGATGAGGGAATTCAGCAGAGCTCTGATGCTACCAGCAGCTGCCCGACACTCACCGCCTGGGGGGCAAGTCCACCCCCCAACTTCTGGTTTGCTTCTGGCAGCTGAGGAGGCAGGCATGATCGTGGCATGGAGTGGGATTCATGGCCTTTTAGTTCTCCTGACTTTTACTTGGGACTCCCTGAGCCACAAATCACCACCACCAGGGTCTCAGGGAGGTTTTCTAGGCATGTCACCGCACAGATGGTTTCCAGGGGGTGTTCCATCCCCTAACCTTGGCCTCTGCCATTCCCGCCATGGGTATGACAATTAGGGGTGTAGAACCCGGCAGCCTTCCAATGAGTGTGTGCTTCAGACCGACAGATTTTATGAGCTACGCGTTCTGCATATAACGTATGGATACCTGGAGCTTGCATTTGAATGAAGTGATCATCTGAACCCTACATGGGTGAACAGAGGCAAAGGCCAGCCTGGGACCACAGCCCTCTCGTGGTGCCTGTTTGGTGTGTCCCACTCTCCAATGGCAGGCCCTCGCTCGAGACCCCGTGTTCCGCATACTGACTTCTTACGTTGGCCCCGATTCCAGTTCTCTAAGGGGTCTCCTCACCCCAGGGCTCATGATTCCTGGAAGTCTCCGACCAGCCCTGGCTGTGTGGGTCTGGATTTGGCTCCCGTAGAAGGAACAGAAAACCAAAAAATGCAAGTCGGAACCTCTTGGTGCCCCTTAGGAGCCGAGCCCCGAGTGTGGCCAGCTGTGGAGTTATGCTGCTTGTATGTAGAGTAAATTTAAATTAAGATGGAAACATATGGGCCCTTGGGAAGTGTGGGCAGAAGGCTCAGGAGATGTTGGCTTCCCTTGGGAAAATCAGGATCCATTACCAGGAGAAGAGAGCGTAGATGCCGGGCTGAGACTGACCCATGTGTACGTGGTCATTCTGGGAACACTCTGGGGTTCCAGTGGGCTCTTTGTCCAAAGCCTTCACATTTTGAGGCTGTGCAGTGATTTCTTACAATTTTGTGTTGCCCGACATCATCTTGAATCCAAATTTAACTTCATCACACCAGGAATGCGCTTAGTCAGCCCTTGACGTGATTTGTAGTTCTGCCCCTCACCCTAGTTCCTTCCTGCGACACCCACCTTATGTAACCACCTGGTGGTGACGCCCCTCCTGCCTGTCCCCATTGGTCCATGCACTTGCAGAGACTATGTAGAGGCTGCAGCAGCTTCCACACGGTGATCAGGATCCCGGGGACCTTTAATGGCGTGATTAAAACCACCAAGTAGAGCTCTTTACGTGTCACCAGCTGGGCCGCGTCCTGCCCCCCAGCTAAGGCTGAGTCTCACGCACCTCTCTCTCGTGCCCCTCATGTGGAAGCGGAGCACGGCTGTCCTCAGTTGCTTGGTCTTCCTGTTGGCCCTCTGAGGTATGCTGCCCCCACCTTGCTGGGCTTGGAAGTCCCAAGCCGCATCTGTCTCTCCTGTGCTGTGCTGCACTCTCTGCTCGGTGTCTCAGGGCCCGACACCCCTCACCCTGCCTTCTTTCCTCCGCAGAGCTGGCCACAGAGCGGCTGCCTAGGTAGGAACAAGCTGAACACAGGCTGGACAGCAGCCGTGCTTGTGTCTGTTATAAGTGCCAGACGGGTCTCCTGTGAGTGGCCACCATCGCGGTCAGCCACTGAGGCCTTGGCCTGTCTTCCAGGACTAGGAGAGATCCCCAAGGGCACGTCATAAGTGCCAGACGGGTCTCCTGTGAGTGGCCACCATCGCGCTCAGCCACTGAGGCCTTGGCCTGTCTTCCAGGACTAGGAGAGATCCTCAAGGGCACGTCATAAGTGCCTACAATCAAGTTCCCAGAGCCCTGTCAGGGCACAGCTGGCGTTTCCTGTGGAAACCTCAAGACCAGCTTAGAAAACAAAGCGCAATGCCTTGTAATTGGATCCTTGAACTGTGAAGTAAAATTTCAGATAATGGGGACCAGAAACCCAAATCCTTTGTACATCTTGAGGACCTTCGCTTTTTCTTGGTTGTCTTGGTTATGTGTCCAAGACAAGCACTGATTTTTTTTTTTTTTTTTTGGTCAGATCATCTCTTTATTGACGTTATTTTCCTATGCTCCTCAGCTAGGTGGGCACTCCCCAACACCACTGTTGATGTCACGAGGGTGCCGGCTATCCATGTTGCAGCCACCAGACTGGGTGCTCCCCAGGGTCTCTTTAGTGGTTCCAGAAACTTCTCTGGCTAAGGACTGGTGCTGGATCTGTCAGGCAGTGTTGACAACCTCATCAAAAGTGATGTTTCTGCTGTGTTTAATGCTTTTCTGCTTCTTTCTGTCTCTTGGCGGCTCCTTGAGGGCTTTGATGATCAGGGCAGAGGCTGAAGGCTCTGCCTCAAGCTGAGCCTGTCTCTTCTGAATGGTCAGTGTCACCCTAATCCGCAGACTCTTCCAGTCACCAGTTGCCCTGGTGATGTCATCCCCCACTTTTTTTGGAGACAGATCCAAGGGACTGATCTTGGGGGCCAGGGCAGACGTGGTGCCGACTTTACCACTGGTGACCTCAGGTACATGACTTTGATCTCGGGGTTGAACTTGGGCGGCATGCTAGAGGCGGCTGGTGTCCGGTGAATGCAGATTCGGGATGACCAAAGAAAGTTGCACCTTAGCCTCCTTCTAGCTGAAAGCCGAAAGCAAATTTGGCCAGCTTGCGAAAGCAGCAAACTCTGTGCTAGGGTTGGGGTGAACTCGCTTCCCCACTGCAGCACTGACCTCGGAGAGCTACTGCTGCCAGCCACCGCACGTGCACAGCCGCCCCGTGGGAACCACTGCGGGCATCAAAGCAGGCAGGGCTACGGCCCTGGGGCTTGGCCTGCGCAGCAGCCCTTAGGGGAGTTTAGAGCTCGTGGCGATATCTGATTAAGCTTTAGCCTAAACAAAGCACAGCATGCTATGCTTAACAGCCAAGAAGCGCCTTACTTGCCAGCAGTGCGGTATGACTACACAAATGTCACACTTCTGCTTGGAGTGCAGACACCACCGAGTGTCACCTCATGGACATTCCAGTTGTGCACACTGGGCACATGCTGTGCTCTAGGCCTGGTGGCACTCAGCTTGGACTGTGCCACGCTGCTTAGTGGTGTCATCACATTGGCTCAGTAAGAACCCAGGACATGCCAGTCACACTTGGCAGTGCAGATCTTAGTGCCACGAGTAAGCGGCAAAACCAGCATCCTATGTGCTATCCTCTCCCCTGCAACAGCTGGGGCCGGGGGTGAGCCACCTGAGACCTCAGCCACTCCTGGTTCCCATGCCCTTGGCAGAGGCTGCAAGATGCCCCTAAGAGCTGTTGGTTGTGGGCATAGAAACAACTCACAGACATCACCATAACAAATATGGGCGCGTTGTTTTGTTTCCTTAGAAATTGCATGTGGGGGGCCAGCCAGATAGTTCAGTGGACTAAAGCACCTGCTTAGACAGACGCAGGGACCGGGCTTGACCCTTGGCCCGCTGTGCTGACCCTGCCTCTGGGGTGTGCTGAGCAGGTGCCTAAGACTGGGTGTGGTGGTGCATGCCAGCAATCCCGGCGCTTGGGAGGCTGCAAAGCGGAGGATCAGTATGAGTCCAATCTGTGTGGTGAGACCCTGAACACTGTGTACTAAACACGTTAGAAAAAGAAAAGCAGGGAAAGAGGTCACACGTGGGTGTCAATCTGTGTCTCCGAGGCTCACACCTAACACTGGTGCTCCTTGCCATTGCTCTTTGCTTGCGCTGCCTCAGACTCGGGACCGGGGCCAAGGGGAAAGAGCGGCCACCGGCACTGCCTGGCGTAATGCAGGGGCCGAGGCTGTGCTGGAAACAGCAGTGACGGTAACGGCCCGAGAGGTCGCCCGTGAGCGCCAGGCCGGCTGTCCTCCAGGGCAGTCAGCTGAACGCACAGAGAGTTAGCAGAGCACGACGAAGAGAACAGGAATGAGGCTTCCTCACAAAGCCTGCGTGGAGCCCAAGCTGATGACTCCCACCCCGTCCTCCATTCATAGCCGAAGCCGGGTGGACTGAGGAGAGCACCGGCGACCCCCACCCAGGAGGCCTGGGCTGGCAGCGCCGGTCGGGGTGCCCAGTGCTCACCCTGAATGGCGTTTCAAAAAGCTATGATGATTACGTACAACATCCGCAGGAAAGGAAAGGGATGAGAATGAGAAAACAGAACATGACGAGAAAGCCTGGAGAGCTGAGACGGAAGGAAAACCACAACGCAGGAGTCAGCAAGCCATGGCCTGTGGTGGCCTTTGCTATTGAAGGGTTTAAATCAGACATGAACTCAGCATGACCAGAATTCTGACAAGCTAGCAGAATAAGACGATGCAGGAGATGGAGGCACGGCAGAGTGTTCTACCAAGGTGGCATCATTCTGCGAGGAGAAACACCAAGAACCGAAGGTCGGAGATGCCTCAGGGCGGGTTTGTGGGACGCTCTGGCCATCCGACTCCTGAAGAGCAGAGGCGAAGGGAGGAAAAGAGCCTCAGAGGTTATGATAGTCCAATGGGAGAGCGACAACGAAAACTGTAGAGCGTGGGTAGACTTAATATTTCTGCACTAGGGATCTGAGCAAAGCAAAGAGCCCTTCGTGGCTTAGTAGGAAAATAATCCTGAAACGAAAGGACTAAACATGAAAGTGGTACGAGAGAAACATCAACGTAGCATGGGTGGATTTTGGTTTGTTTTACCGTAGAGGAGACTGAGCACCGGGCCTCCACATGGTGCTGTGTCTTGAGCCTCCAAAACATATTTTTAAAAAAAGATTTTGTGACATCAGCAGGTGTGGTGGTGCATTCCTGTGGTCCTGGCTCGCGGGAGGCTGAAGCAGGATGATCTGAGTTCAGTGCTGGCCTTGAACTTGCTATGAGCCTCACGGGAAGGCCAAGTTTCACAAAGCTTCCCCGCCCTCTAAAAACAGTTTCAGGACAGGATCTCACTACATCACTAAGTTGGACAGGCTGGGCTCTGACTTGCAACCCTCTTGCCTCCGTTTCCTAGAAGGCTGGCATTATGGGCATGGACCGCCATGCCCAGTCACTAATAGGTTTTTTCAAGATTTCTCAGTTTACGAAAACAAACACATTAGAAAAGTAATTCGCAGACTGAAGCCAGCATCCTTTAAAGCAAGTGTCACGCAGCATTTCTATTATTAGCATGATAAAGAACACTGTTCTTTTCCAGAACAATCTAGAATATTGTTTTTAGTCTTGGGCTTCCGGCTAACACATTGACAGATTAGAAAAAAAAATAGCTTTCCTCTTCAATCTATTCCTGTCCCTATGCACAGAGAGATGAAGTATTATATTTGTGTCAATGGGCAGGGATTGTGGGCCAAATTTTTATTATGCAGTTTAACACCTGCCTGTGTTATTTATTTATTTATTTATTTATTATTTTTTATTTGTGTATTTGGTACAAGGCCTCACTACGAAGATCAGACTTGAGGTGATCCTCCTGCTTTCAGCCTCCCCAGTGCTCGGGTCACAGGTTATAGGAGTGTGCCACCATGCCTGGACTCTGTCACATGCTCAGCACACCCTGGGGTTGGGGCTGGCGCAGTTTGTGGGACCAGTGATCAAACTCTAGCACCTGTGCTTGCCAAAGCAGGTGCTTAGTTCTCTGAGCTACCTTGCTGGCCCTTGCCTGTGTTATAATAAGGCTGTATCATGTGTTAAAAGTTAACATCATTCTAACAAAGTTGGAATGGAAATATAGAAATAGGTTTTCCTCAGTTATTTATATATTCATGTATAAAACAAGAGCACTTAGTTTAAATATCCTTGAAGCACCTGGAACACATGAGAGACCTATGTTCTAGCTTCTGCCTCTCGCTTCTAGCCCTCCCAATTGTCTCGTGTGGGCCATTAATCCATTGTCCCTCATGCCACCATCTGTCAAATGGGTACGTCCTACTGTCCGTCTTTTATAAAAATGCATTTCTCCCTTTTCCGTTGCTATAACTGAGCACCCAAAGCTGGGTTTTTAGGCAGAAGAGAGTTCTACCGGCTCTTTGTTCTGGAGGTTCGAGTGCCTGGCTTGAATCTGAGCCCTTCTGGCGAGGGCCTCATGTGCTTGACAGAAGGCAGCAGAGGCGGGGAGCCCAGGCTCCTGTGCCAACCCCTTGCTGGGACACAAAACCGGATCCACTTTGTTCTCCGTTCCTGAGGGTGGGGCTCTGAGGGCCTGGTCACCTTGCCAAGCCCCTAACATTGCTCTCGCCCTGGGATCAAGCTTCCAGCTGGTAGCTTTGTGGGGACAGAGCAGGCCCCCCTCCTAACAACGAGGAAGCGGTGGTGTAGCCCAGAGGAATCTGCTTGTTTGAGGGCAAGGCAAGCTGCCTGGTCTGAGACAGTGTGACTTTCCCGGCCCAACAGGAGCTGGGACGAAAGCAGGCCTTGTGTAGGAAGCACCCTGCCCGTGCAGGGTGGCAGTGGCACCGCAGACACTAGGACTGCAGGGTCATTTTCTGTTTTCTCTCTCAAGATCATCTTGTGTAAAATCAGGTGATTCCGAATGCAAGCTTCTACTGCCGTGAGAATAGGTCCATTTCCCAATGTATCTGACAGTGCTTTGTGCCCTAAGAAGGGCCTTTGGGCTGCACACTAGCAAGAAATACTGTCAGAAGGCAGCGCTTCTTTCACTGAAAAGTAGAGCAGCAATTCCGTTTCCTCCAGGCTCCTTTTTATTGGCTTTGTTTGCACTTGCGCCTGCTTTCAGCTGTGGGACCAGACTGGCTGCTGTGCTTCTTCCTGCGCCTGCCTGGTTGCAAGGCCGGGTCTTCATTTATAACAGGAAAACCATGCCCACTGCCGGGGGCAGCGGCGGGGGTCTTTTCTGCCCCTTCTCCCGACCCCAGGTGATGGCCCTTCAGTCGCTGATGCATCCAGCAGGGAGAAGGGCAACTGGAGCGTATCAGCACATCTGCAAGAGGGGGAGTAGAAGCAGGAAGAAGGCTTCCAGAAGAAACATGATGATGGGACGCTTATTCAATAAACGTGAGCTCCAATAGATCTCTTCCTGGAAAATCGAGTTACAGCGCACAGCCTGACGCTGCTCTGAGCCAGCTCCTGGTGAGCCTTCCCGAAGCTGTCCAGACAGCCTGGAGAGGCTGGCCCACTGCTGCACAGATAAAACAGGGCAGAGTGCTGAGGACAAAGCCCTGGGCTTCCTGCAGCCTGTGTTAAAGTCTACTGTGGGACTCATGCATTTCACAAGTATTTATTCCTTTCTTACTATGACTGGGAAGAAATGAAATAAGAAAAATGTGACCCAGTCCACAAGGGCCTTTGCAGGACCAATGCTGGGCACTCACAGAGTCAAAAGACGTGACACTGTGGCCAGGCTGGGTGGCCTTGGGGTGGCCCCTGGAGTCAAGCTGTGGTTCCGTGCTCTTCCTCACTTGCTTCCCGGTTCTCGGGCCTGCCGTCCTTTCTCTGTTTGACCTTAGCAGCTCCTTGTCCTTCCCCTCTGCACACTACCACATCTTCTGCCTGGCAAGGTGTCCCTTCCTGAAAGCTGCAGCCCCCAGGAGTCCAGCCTTGCGGATGTTCTGCCCCCTGCCGGGAAAGCCCGTGCCTCTCAGATCACAGAGACAGGAGCCTACTACTGCTGAGACCTTGCAAAGGTTCAAAACAGACTTGAGCGTCCAGGAGGTGTTCACAAGGACTTAGTGGCCTGCTTTTGTTCTTTCTTTCTTTCTTTCTTTCTTTCTTTCTTTCTTTCTTTCTTTCTTTCTTTCTTTCTTTCTTTCTTTCTTTCTTTCTCTTTCTTTCTTTCTCTTTCTTTCTTTCTTTCTTTCTTTCTTTCTTTCTTTCTTTCTTTTTTTTTTTGTCTTTTTGAGATAGGGTCTTGTTATGCAGTTCAGGCTGCTCTTGAGCTGTCTTTTGTAGCCCAGGCTGGTCTTGAACTCGAATTGATTTTCTTGCCTCAGCCTCTCAAGTGCTGGGATTACAGGGGTGCACCGCCACACCTGGCCTAATGGCTTTCTAATGCTAAGAGCATTCAATAAACAACTGATGAAAAACTGAAGGATGTCTCAGCCAGGGGGTCTCACCGTGTGATCTCATCCGCTGCCCCAGCACTGGACAGGCCCTTTCATTCTCTGGAGGACAGGAACACAGGGCAACACAGCGAGCTGACCCACATGTGTCAGAACAGGAGTTGTTATAAGACCTGGGAGGAATCATAACGGTCTTGATTTTCCCCATGAGAAAGTTAATACTTCTTAAAGAAAAAAATAAAAACAAACAAACAAACAAAAACCCAAAACAGATTTATTGCTATGTTTTCTTGGGAGCAGAGGAGAAAGTATAACAGTTGATTTCTCAATCTACTGGCTACCATTTTAAAAAATTTATTTGTCTGGTACAGGGTCTTGCTACACAGTTCGGACTCATAGATAAACTCCTGTCTCAGCCTGTCCAGTACTGGGATTACAGGTGTGCACCCTCAAGCCCAGTCTCGATGACGGTGGCTGGCACTGAGTACCTGGGAGCCTCAGGCCAGCATGGTGTATGGTACTGGGCATCGAACTTGGGTCCTTGTACCTGCCAGGCAGATGCGTGGTCTGCTGAGCTTTCTCCTTGACCCCTACCAGCTACCATTTTAACTTCATTTATTAGTCTTTTAGCTAATGAGGTTGTGGAGTTGCTTTTTAAAACTCTGTAGGGTTGCTGCTGTATTTTATAGAGATTATCCTTAAGTTTTACAACTACTTCACCTACTCCATAGCCTTTGTTTTGAACTTCTAAGTAGGTATGCTCAACAGGAAGCCATCTTAGCATATCAGAGATGCTTAAGAAGCTTGTAAAGATGCAGTTCCTTCACTCGTCTTTGTTCCCCTCCTCCGCTGTCCTCTGAGCTCAACTCTGAAGGCGACTTCTGAAGTCACTCCTTATGCAAGTCCCTGAGTCGGATTCTCAAGGCACTGGCAGGACCACCTGCTCTCCTTAGCTGTTCAGCCAGGGTAATCACCAAGATAGCGGAGAACTTTACTGACTACAGACAACCGTCACAAATCGCCCAAGCTTTAGCAAAACAAGAACTAAGGTGGGCTGTAAAGAAGGAGAAGCAGCTTGCACTTTCTTCTTTCTATGCCAGCAATCTCTAGGCTGTTACATTAGTGCAAGGAATTTGGAACTGCACGATCTCCACGCTGCCATGTTCCCAGGGGTGGTTGCTGTAAGACTTCAGGCCTACAGAGTGGTTCAAATGCTCGTGTGTCCCGAGGATGGCTTTGTGGAACAGCGGGGAGATGGGCAAACGCTCCCCGACACCTCGGCGGGAGTTATGCACCAGCTCTGGACGTACACACTGAGGAATCAGTACCGTGGAAATAATGTAGCCGTCTGTCAAAGGAATGGCTTGGAACTGAGTGTGGAATGAGAAAAGCGAAGGAACCGGGTTCAGGACACAGCAGAGCAGTGCAGAGGAAGAGGGCGGAGCCAGGGCCTGCGACAAGTGTCGCTGTTCATAGCCTCACTGTTCCTAAGCTCTGAAGTTCTGGCCGTCTGAGCGCTTGACTTCCCTGAGGCCCTCCTGCTGCCTTCCACGTGGGACGGAGCGCCTTCTTGATGTCCTGTAACTATGCTGATTGGACGGTGGGCACAGGACCTCTCAGCTCCTTATTTAAGGAGCTGTCTCCACTCACTGAGATAGGGAGCAACAGTGACAGTGACAGGCAGTAAGATCAGGAGCAGGGTGTGGCTGGCCAAGACCTCTGACCTGGAGTAAGAACACGGCCAGGCCAATCAGATTCCTTCCTTGGTGTTCTGAAATTGACCTGTGTATCCTGGAGTGAGCGCCAAGGCAGGAAATCACAGAAGTTCAAAGGCTGAATTGGATCAAGAAAAGACCCATACATAAGGTAGGCTCCGTGGCGCACATGGATGATTCCAGTTGCTGAGGAGGCTGGGCAGGAAGGTCTGTGTGAGTGCTAGGCCTGCCCGGCAAGTGGTTGTGTCAACTTGGCTGGATGACTCAGTGCCCGGCCTGGTTCCCTGTTGGTGGGAGCACTGCCCTGGGGTACAATTGATTCCTTCCTGGAGCGTGACCAGGGCCTGCCTAGGATATGATTAGCTCCTCCCTAGAGCGGTTTCAAGGGCCCATCCTGGGGTATGATTGGTTCCACCCTAGGGCATAATGGGCCCACGTCAGAATGACTGAGCACAGAGACTTTTTAAAGGGCTGAAGGAGGAGTCCAGACTTCATTTCATTGGAGAAGCTTTAGTCTTCACATTCAGCCTGGACTTCATCATCTGGCTTGCAGCGCAGACTGTTCAGCCTCCAGCTTGAATCTTTCGCCATCCGTCGCAGACTCCTCAGTGTCCATTAGACACTTCAGTCTTCCAGCGCAGACCCATCAGCTGACGGATAGAGACTTACACGGAGCGCTGCAGTGAAGTTCAGACCTCAGGACTGAATTCTTCAGTCCAGAGTGTGCAGATGCCCTCTGCATGCTCCCTCACTGGACTCTGGCTGACTACTGTAAGCCAATCTTATAATTCCTTATCGATTATATATTTTGTGTTAATATCCATTCTTTATATTATGTCTGTTCTGTTCCTCCAAGTAAAACCCTGACCAATACAGTTCTTTTTTTTTTTTTTTTTTGTCTTTTTGAGACAGGGTCTTGTGCAGTTCAGGCTGACCTTAAGTTCACTTTTGTAGCCCAGGCTGGTCTCGAACTCGCACCAATCCTCCTGCCTCAGCCTCCCAAGTGCTGGGATTACAGGCGTGTGCCACCACGCCCGGCTTCCTGACCAATACAGTTCTAATAAGAAAATTCCAAGTGGGGAATGATGGTTTAAGCTTCTAAGAGATTTAAAGCCATTTGCTGATTTTTGCTCAGTATTATTTGACTTCGGAGGTCTGTTACATAAAAAAAAAAAAAAAAA